>JAJMEO010000017.1:0-233536 GCA_030574215.1 Diddensiella santjacobensis
CAAATTCCAGCAGACTGCCACCAGCCTCACCATCACGGCAGTCCAATGCTAGGACCGTGTCAAAACCACTAATGACAGGGGAATATGCGTCAGTGCTGTGGACGATCGATTCCGAGTAAGACCGGATTTCAAAGTATCTCGAGATATCCGGCATATCATCCAGGTATTGGGTCCATGCTAAAGCTTCCAGGGCCTCGAGGTCACGGCGACCGCCATGATTCTCGCTACAAGGCGTGATATCTGGTCGACAGGTCCAGTTTGTGGGGAACGAATGGTCAATGTCAATCCCTGAACACATTGGAACTTCGGTCGGTTGTCGGTTCTTTCGCCAAAGACGGTCATGTTCCCAAGTATAGGCGTATCCATCCACATTGATGAGGGGAACAAATAGATAAGCATGTTCCAGGTCGTCTTCTTGTTTCACCACTTGTTCAATTGTATACAGCGTTGCCATGACTGACATCCAATCTCGAGCTTGGACTCCGGCAGACATAGCAACCACATTCTTATTGAAAATGGCCTTGTGGCCTATGCGTACAGCCATGATGTCACGGCCTTCGAAAGTCTTGCCTATTGATTCCAGTTTTACCCGTCGTGGGTACTTTTGCTGCAGCATGGTCAACCATGCCGAGATCGACTTGAGATCACGATAATCATCAAAAAACGTCTCGTCAAATACAGTCACAGCAGGTCTCATGGTATACAACGGGAGACTATCGATAACAGCCTTTTCTAGGTCGGGAATAAACTCCGAGTACATAGATGGCTTGCGTAATTGTTTAGGTAAAAGTTTCAGTAATGCATCTATCCGTCTTCGATGGATCCTCACATCTCCGGAATCCTGACGAATGTTCCAAATATCAAGCACAAGCGTTTCTGCGGCCTTTTTTAAAGCTTCACGTTCTCGTATTGTGGACCATTCAAACCGTAAAACCACTTCATCTTCATATTGCGATGTATCGACTGTAGCAACCATGTTCTGATAGAGTTCATCATCATCATCATCATGATGATGGTTTGCCAAGAATGGGAGCTGCTGTCCCAATCTTCTGAACCATCCAAGCTGTTTAGGCACAGCTCTCAGCTCCGGCTCGGCCATGGGTGGTGCAGCAGGCAAATGAAGTGCTTCTACGTCAGACGGAGCACATTGCTGCGCACTTACAACCATTGAACCAGCGCCAGCTGGTCTATAAAATGGATAATTCTTCAACTTTGATATCGATGGCCGTGCTTCCACATCAATCACTCCACATAAGCATACTATCAATACCACCCATATTTTATCAATACTAATTATCATCTTCCTGACAAAATACCACTACCTCCAGCATTCAACCCCGCACCTATAATTTCTATTTCCGTCCAACTTGGATGGCCGTTTGCAAATTTACAAACCGGTTGCGTGATATTTTCTGTTTTCTGTTGTTGAGGGGCGAAGTAGCATTTTTTCGTGATTGGGAAATCTACTTTTTGACATCCTCCCCTGCGTTAAGGTGCAGATGCAAGCAAAGAAAGATTTTGATAGTATAATTACAATTACGGATTTTTTCTATATCAAGAGTAATATCGAGGTTCATCAAATACATGGAAACGATGGCCTCGCACGCCATCACCGCGGAAAATGGCCGGGAACCGTAGTTCATTGGGCACTTCGTGCTCATTAATTCTATCGTTGGTGTAATTGGGTGCTTCTCCTATGACGAACTTGCCAACCTGTAACTCTGTATCGGTGATTGTAGATCTACTGACCCGAGCATAACCCGTCCGTTTGATATTCTTGAATAGAATATATTCACACCAT
This sequence comes from Diddensiella santjacobensis, assembly GCA_030574215.1. Classification (NCBI taxonomy): domain Eukaryota; kingdom Fungi; phylum Ascomycota; class Dipodascomycetes; order Dipodascales; family Trichomonascaceae; genus Diddensiella; species Diddensiella santjacobensis. The sequence goes on from JAJMEO010000017.1 coordinate 1,802, forward strand.
CTATCCCAATCACTGGGATCAATATCGTGCATCCCGGAATGCTCACTCACATAGTTGTTATAGTTTCCTTCCAAAGGCTTGGTGATAAGATAACTGAGAAGAATTAGTGGGTTAGAACTAGACGACATAATATCGGCCACCCCCAATGACTGTAATCGACGATCCTCAACATCCTCCTCTTGCCCACTATGGAACACAACCACATCAACAGCCTTACCATACACATCCAACGTGGCATGTATAGCCGGAGCAAGCTCCCCAACCGGAGATGGAAGCAAGTGATGCGTCGAATTGAGAATCGGGAACTTGGAAAGAAGTGCGCATCCCCACGTATGCTTGTTGGGGCCAGGCCCGAAATCAGCGTAGTACCCACTCTCCTCAGCAATCTGCTGTGTCATGTCGCGGAATCCCATGATCGCTCGTTGAGTATCGGTCTCCAAGAGACCAACAACATCCAGCTCCATCTCGTCCAGAAGTGCCTTCATCCGCAACTCACTGGCCCAACCATCGTTATCCACACCGAAATGAATGGTCCAAATACCCGCCGTCAATGACTTACTCTTGGGGTGGTATGGAACAGGATCACTCCTGTTAAAGCGCATGAATGTCACAACAGACGTTATCGTCAAAAGTAACGTGAGGGCAATGACCAGCTGGCTACGGATCTTGCGAGTAAGAGAGATGATATTGGCAGAGCTCAAATTACTTCCGGGAGGAGCCTTGATCTTGTGACTGGCCCAAATACCAAATCCAATCAATACCTGCTGCGCTCCAAGCACAATATCAGTACGTTCCCGGAGGTACGGTCCACCGGGCACAAACGCATAAGCAACAATCCACACATGCGCCAGATACATCAACACCAACACAATGAAAGCTAAACCAAACGATTTACCAGGGTTGTGGCGACCGGCAGACTCCAATATCACAGGAACAACCGACATTAAGTAAACTGCCAGAATCAAACCACCGATATAGCCCACCCATCCCTTGAAGGAGTACAGCAAAACGGCACCAACATTTCCAATGATATAAGATGAGTAATTGCCAGTCACAGACCGTTTGGTTACGCCCAAGTATGTTCCATAGCCCATGGCAAATATCGTCAGTGCACCATGAGGAACCGGAATTGGTCCTACAATGGGATATCCTTCCCATACCCACAGAATCATCGTACTAGAGTCACACAAAAGCGTGTGGAGTCCAAACAAAAGTCCTCCTACGCCAAATGCCGCACCAACCGCACTTTCGGCCTTTCCAGCACTGGTGACGGGCTGAGAACTTGTTCGCTGAATACGGGTAGAGAAAAGAGCACTGCCCAGCGCAATAGCAACTCCAGTTTTGTTCCAGCCTCCATTAGCATCATGCATAATTGGCCAGATGGGGTTGTTTGTGAAGAACGCGTATTTGGCAACAGAGGACATAATTAGTCCGAGCGAAAACGCTGTAGCGCGATGAACACCGGCCCAAGGACGGGACTGGATACCCCAGAACAGAAGTGAGAGCCAAATGGCCGCAAAGCCGGACGCGGCACCAACCAGCATCAGTCTTGTATCAGGCTTTGGTGCAAGGTACGAAATTACACCAATTGAAACACCCAAAAACGTCAGCTGAGGCACATTGCTAAGCAGGCTGCGAATGGGAGGAACCAGCAGAAGGATCGGGGCAATAATGGATAACAGGAATGCTTCATATCCACTAATTCCCATATACCAGAGCGGAAAATACCAGATGAGCAGCGGCAAAGACGTCAATACTGACCAGAAAACAAACGAATTTAGCACCAATGCCCAGAACGTGATATCACTAAAGCCGGGGTGTTTACGAGAAGACGACTTGATCTTTTCCTCGAATTCTTTTTCTTCGTATTGTGCTCTGCTAGCAATGCCTTTCAAATCGACGACTCGGATCTCGATAGAATTAAACTCAAACGCGGTTGCCGCGTCGAATGCCAAGTCAAAGATGATCAGAGACCATTCAAAGAATGCGTAAATGGTATATGCGCCTGCAATACGGTGTACCTTATGTTGAATGAAAAAGTACACTAGAGGAAAGATTGTACCGAAGAAGCAGTATGCAAAGATCTTACGAAATTTGAGGGCCGGCGTACCAGCCGGGGTGATTAAGGTCCGACCAATCGACCAAGGGATTGTTAGCAGCAAGTACGAGATCATAAAGATATCATGCCAATCATGATCATCGGTCGAGGTCACATAAGTCCAACCTCCGCAAGTGAAGGTTCGCAGAATCCCTACTGCGGCCAGGACCTTAGGGAAGATTGCGCCGGGACTTGCAGTGATTAAATAAGTGAACAGGACCAATAGAAACCGGGGTCCTGACGTGAGGGCAATAAATAACTGGAACACCGATCTTTCAGGGTATCGATCCCCAATTGTCGCCGACACGGAAGGAAACCTGTTCGATGTCAGAATATAGCACTTTTCCGAGGATTGGAATTTCAACCTTACCATTCAACAGGATAGCCATAATGTTCATTCTGGACTATTTTGTGATAATGCAACAAGCATCCAACCACCAAAGCACCAAGAAAAGCACCTTTAAAAATTATTTTCATTAGGCATATTTCCCTATATTTCAATACTCCCTCGGATCAACTTACATCCGGCAAAAATGGTATGAGTATACGATACCCATAAGCCATTGATCTACACCCCGAGTCATTAAAAAAACACTCCAATCAAGAAACTATACCAACGAGAAAATCCTTACCCTCACCAGGACTTGGCCTGGTTTAGTCAGTTTTTCAGACATAACGGACGCGTCAAAAACAGTATGTAGAATAAGGAGGTTTACTAGTTATTTACTACCGGCCCGGGGTTTGGTGGGGCAGACTCAAATCTACAATACCAGAACCACGTGATTTTGATGCTTTCTATAGACTATATACCGTTATACAATGGTATTACAAAGTGTGCAAAGGGATTGCTTCATATTTGTTGGACTTTTTGCGTAATTTGGATATGGCAGTGCGGATAATGATGGCCAATACTTGAATGATCATTAACGCCGACAAACTGATCACTCCAATGACATCGATCTGGAGGTAAAGGAGACAAGTCACCATCAGATTGCAAGACAGTCCTGCCACCTGCATGAGAATGGAGATTGGATGGAGGCCGCCCATTGGCCCATCAAGTTGTAAGTCCGTGTCATATGGAACACACAACAGGCCCACTCCAATACAGACTGGGCCTATAATAATCACCAACACTTTCAAGTATCCTGAAGAAACCGGTCCGGCCGGGAGAAACATGAATATCAAGACAAAAAGTGCTACTGCTGCAAATCCTGCCACAGTGTTGACGACAAACAACAATATGCTTGGAACCTTAGAAACCCGTCTAGGGGAATAATATAACTGTTGACCCCAACACAATGATGAAAGTAGCGTCAATAATAGAAATTCTGTCATCAATACCAGCCGTAACGGGGGATGCATAAGATAATAGGCTGAAATGGCCCCATAGCCCAAAGTCCACAAGATCCATATAGATTGAATGTTGGAAACCGCCTTCAATCGATGGACATTATCCAATTGAACCAGGGTTGGAAATATCATGGGCATCAGGGATACAATCCCTATTACGATCTCTGGGATATTCATTTTTATTTCTTGAGTTAACGTTATGACGAAGAAATTTATTTATGGTTTTGTCAGTCGCTGGTTTATCTGATCATCTAATCGAATCTGATAAAATTATATTCCCTCGTGCTGAGATTTACCGCGCCTTTTCTATCCAATCATTTCATTTCAGCGCAATTCCGCTAATCAGATCTCCGATCTGATATGCAAAGTACTATGTAATCAATTCCCGGCTCTCTACTGCCATTTTCTATTTTTGTTAGAGTGAAGCTCGCTAGTGCTTTCCCAATCAATCTGAGTCTCTCCCTGTCGCTGTCAATTGGCATCTTTGTGTTTTCTCATGCAAGATTAACTGCCGCGCGCGGCCACCTTCCTGATTCAGATAAGATCTGTGGGACATATTTAAAGGCGATGGATTGGACGTAAATCAGACGTACAGAAATTCAATCAAAATCAATACGGGGTCATGAAATTTTCATCTGCTTTTGTAAGTGGCTATATACTAGCGACTAGTGTAGTATTTGCAGAGCCGTCGTTACAAGACAAATGGGGTAATGACTGGCCATTTTCGGGGATCAATACTTTTGCCCATTTGCCAACTGATAAGTGTTTGTTACATCCTGATACCGATTTTGATATTGCCATTATCGGTATTCCTTTCGATACTGCAGTCACCTATCGACCAGGAGCTAGGTTTGGACCTCGAGCGATCCGAGCCGCTTCGGCTAGACAGACTTCACTAAGAGGATTCAATGCTCGGGCTGGAATCAATCCTTATCAATCTTGGGCCAAAGTCATTGACTGTGATGACATTCCAGTTACCCCGGTCGACAATAAACTTGCCTTGAGACAAATCACCGAGGGATATACTGAACTCCTCCAACGACCCACCACCCATAAGTCAGCAGCACCCCCCAGGTTGGTCACTCTCGGAGGTGACCATTCGGTGATTTTGGGGGCCCTAAGATCATTGTATGAAGTATATGGTCCTATTACCGTACTTCATTTCGATGCACATCTCGACACTTGGCTGCCGACCAAGTATCCTTCTACATGGGAAGCAGATCCAGAATCAGGACACTTCACCCACGGTAGCATGTTCTGGATGGCACATCAAGAAGGGCTACTTGCCAACAATACTTGCATGCATGCAGGGCTAAGAACTCGGCTGTCAGGAAAAGACTGGGGCGACTACGAGGACGACACAAGACAAGGGTTTGCGAGAATTGCATGTGATGATATCACCGAAAAGGGCGCGAAGGGAATTGCCAAAGAAATTCTCGAGCGCATTCCATCCGATGTCCCAGTATACATCTCGGTTGATATCGACGTGATTGACCCTGGTATGGCACCGGGAACAGGCACCCCTGAGGTTGGTGGCTGGCAGACTCGCGAGTTGATCCAGATCATTCGAGGCCTGGACTCGTTGAACGTGGTTGGTGCTGATGTCGTCGAGGTGTCGCCTGCATTTGATCACGCCGAAATCACCGCTCTTGCTGGAGCCCAGATTGCCTACGAGTTGATTACCAACATGGTGATTAAAGGCACAACAGATGAACTATTGCCTGCTAGAGTAAAACACGAGGATCTATAGGAAAATCTAAAAATTTAAGTAGATAACGTTACCTGAAGTCTGATGTTCATTACTTCTTCTCAGCAAACACAATATGTACTCCAGCGCGCACAATAAGTTTCCCATCCTTGAGGTCCCTTTCGGGAGAAAAGTTATCATCGAATATTTCTTCTGCGTGTTTACGCACCTTGAGGCGCTCTTCATCTGACAGAGCAGTGATAAAGCTTACGCTCTCCCATCTTTTCCACAAAATATCCTTTTGAAACGGGATTAGTCTTTCAGCTTTCAGAATTTTCTCCCCAATTGGAGTAACAAAGTAATCCTGATCATCAAAAGACTTTTTCCATTCCAACTTTCTATATTGAGGGACACCAGAATCGTAGGAGCGGATGTAGTCCGAAAGCTTGCGTTGCCAGCCATCTTCAGGAGCAGTGTCAAGAGCCTCAGTGTTCCAAATCAACCCCATTTTGGCACCAGGTTTCAAAAGTCTTGAAAGTTCCTTGAGTGACTTATGGTCCGCAAACCAATGGTAAGCTTGGGCGATAATAATAGCATCAAAAGATTCATCGTCAAGAGGAATGGAATAACTTGAAGCTTCTATTGTAGGAATATCTGGGAAGTTCACCTTGAAAGACTCCAGCATGCCATGGGATGGTTCAACGGCCACCAAATCAAATTCGTAACCCAAAATTGCTTTCGTGAACTTGCCGGTACCGGCCCCAAGCTCCAACACCTTTGACCCCTTGGAGATCCCCAACCCATCAACCAAAAGCTGAACGGCCTCCGGTTCGAAATTCGGTCTTACCTCATCATACAACTTATGATTCTTATTGAACGAAGATAGTGCTACTTTATTGACAGACATTGTCACACAAATACTGAAGCATAAACCAAGGGGCGAGAAAGCCGACTATTTCAACGGCAGAGCCGATGCGGAGATTTAGAATCGGAATCCTAAAACCGATAACCGACTCGGCTGCGAATGATAGTCCTAATTCGGCCAATTATATGACTTGTTTTGATGATTGAGAATGACTTGGAGTCATATGCAAGTCGAAGCTTGGCAGTGAATGAGGGAGTCAGATAGATACAGTTGGGTGTTGTTATTATGACAGGGGGAGGAATACATTCTCAACGCTATGAAGTTAATCTAGTTGTATGCGTCACATTGAACTGCATCTGGAGAGGTAGAGGTGATGGGGTGGCCGTGTCTAATTATCAATAATATGGTGAATAGATATGGTGAATAATGAATTGACATTATTACGGACCTTTGGACGCTCAACTGCACCATATCGTAACAGTAAATCATGTTAATACCTCAAGGCTGGCATATGAACTCCTGGAGAAAGTACATTCAAAAGCAACCCGGCTCGTCCTCAATACATGCAAGTTTTACATACGAACCATCTGTATATGGCGTTTTGAAACTTAGGAAAAGGAATCCACGGCTTTTTATTCAAGCGGCAACAGTATGGGTTAAGAAATTAACTTAGGACCAGCTGCTCGACTTCATTTTTTTGGATAGTCGTTGATGACAGCTTCCTAAGAAACGCAGACTACATACAATGAATAATCGACAACAAATTAATACAACTGAGGTTGGCCCTGTGAGTAGTCAAGAGGCCAGGTAATGGTTATGTATTGTTCAGTTAATTTGCTGATCATTCCATACACCGTACTAGTTACCCGTGCTGCTCTGGTAAACCTTACAGTGTGCCTCTCATGTATTTAAATGGCGGGTTTCGTCTACTTCTAATAAAAAGAATTGTAATCTCTATCTTGTTAATGGCCCTGAAAATATAAATGCACTGGAATATACATGCAATTCATCATAAGTTCCATCTCTAAATATCCTCGATCGTTGATTGGCATTGGAACTCACTTCGAAATTGTGACCATTCTGGTATCGAACAATAATATGCACCAGATCATCCTACCTACAATCCCCTTTGCCAAGCACGTGTCACATTCAAAATCCTAGAATGATTTTAGAATGCTCGTAACGTTAGCAGAAGTGGTTGTTGCAATGCAATGACAGGATAGAATATAAAGTCGAAATATCAAGATGAATGAGGTATTAGTCTTATGGATCATTACTCGTATTATGAAGGATTTTATGGGCTTCATGAACGTTTTGTCTGCTTTGAAGTAACGCAGAGGGGAGTCTGTCATTTGGACTGGTATCAGGAGAAAGAAGATAAATGATATAAATTAGGAAATGAAATATTGAGGGAAATTAATAAAATGGGGACGAACTTTTGCTCGTGGTATACGTCAAGATACTACTGAACAGGTCAAGCTGTTACAACAGCTAGGAATCAGGATTCGAACAGTTATAGAGCGCTGCAAGAGCGAACAAGATGTAGAAAAAAACTGTGCAAAAGTAGACCTTCAAGTAAATAGGAGAATCCTACCTTAATACTCCAAGGTTAGACTAGATGTAATTGACACGACCCGGAAAGAACAAATCTGTCACCACTTAGTGGCACACACAAACAGAGATGCCCTATATTCTACCTGTCTCTCTAACGGCACGTCCAATATCGTACGACGGACTAACTGTTAAATGCAGACTGCGGGTTAGCCGATGAGCTGAGTCTCTAAACTTCTAAAGTGGAACCCAAACCTGTTACTGCTAGTGATATCTTTATTATTTACATATTCAGATTAATTATATTGACATTGGGAAAGTGATCAAATGTTATTCTGGTTTTTAAGATTTTGGGATATTTTAGATTTGATGATATGGAGAAAAGCCTCAGGATTTTGGTAGTGTCCTGCATGGGGCTGATTATGCAGATCAGTAAAATAGGCAGCGATAAAACCACGACGCATAAGATACATACGTAATGACTATAGCCATACTTAATTAAGCATCATTGTCTCACTGAAGGGCTTGAAGTGAGATTCGGTATAATACATTTTTCACTATAAAATGTCCATACACTCTTCATTTGAAAACGAAGCTCAAGGCGGTATGCACTCTGGGACGGAATGTGATGTAGCTAAAGGTATGTAAAGGCACATATATCAGCATTTCCATCTATGACTCGATGTTTGATCGGCAGTCGTCAGCATGCTACCTTATTTGGTCAACAGAGGTTTCTGGAAATAAGTAGTCATCCTTAACTAACGTTTTCTTGATTAGGTGCACCACCTGCCCACATCAGCTGCAATGTGACCCAATGTCGAAGTGGGCTTAATGTGACGGTAGCACATATTGGGCCCAGAGAGAATAGCAGCCTAATAAATCTAATCATTAAAGTCAGAGAGGCACAGTTGGAAAGAGAAGTAATTAGGAGGAGGAGGACGGAGAAAAGTGAATTTGTGAAACAAAATCTCGCGGACATGAGGCGGAAGCGGGCAGATATGGACGCGGCAAGAGAAGAGGGTATTGCGATTCGGGAAAATATCGCGAGAATTTGGACGATAAGTATAAGGCGTACAGACAAAAACTTGAGATTCTGGAAGCCAGGTTTAAGGATATGGAGCTGCTCAAGAGGACGAGCGGGAAGCAGATCATCCGCACCCCCTAAGGACGGAAATGAAAAAGTGCGAGTTTAGAAAATGGAAGTGTTCATGAAGGGGAGAAGTTTACATGTCGAGAGATGTAACAAGCAAATCATAGATACTTGTCTATTATTACAAGCATCTATGTGAAGGATCGGACCCCATATGTTTCGTCATACATGCCGCTTTCCGAGAATGGCACAATTCGATAGACCTTGGGACGCAATGAAGGAGGTACAGGTGGCAGGCCATTTTCCAGGACCTGTGTAGAGATTTGTTTGTCAGTCAAAACTTGAGTCAAGGAGAGTTTCCCCTGTTCGACGGCTGCAAGGGCTTTCGTGCCCGCATCACCGTCGGCTATTCGAGGGGCTGCGGCAGATCCATAGGTCAGGAGCCCTGCGATGGTTGATTGTGTATAATGTGAAGTTCGAGGGTAATTCCTTCTATGATCTCGCTTGTAATATGGGTTACCGGCAATATCTCCGGCTGGTAATGTGATGGGCTCAACATAAGTTCTTGCCTCCGGACGCGAACCAGGAGTAGGGACTCTATAATAGGGAACAATGGGATTACCAGAAGATCGGTTTGGAGCCTTTATTGAATTGAATTAGATATATCCCAGTTGTTGAATGTTTGTCTCAAAGCACTTACCACTACCAATAGGTTCCGTAATTTGGCCCAAATACCCTTGGAAACCGAGGTATATTTCTACATTATACAATTAGCTTTTAAACAAAACAAAATCGACCATATAATATCACATACTTGATTCACAGGAACCGGTCCTCCAGCCATGATTGTTCAATTTTAAACTACCAAGTTATAAAAAAGTTGGTTTGTCCACAACCAATAATAAACGATTCAAGTTTTTGGTGATGTAGAATGAAAAATGTGGTTGAGAACCCCAGTTCTTTCACTCCCAATAATAAGCTTCTCTCAACTCTGTCCCTACCTTCTTTAATGGGATTATTTATGTGAAAATATTTACTTATAGATGTTAAATGTTATCTTTTCCTGTGCAATTGAAGGTAAAAGCACTTTTGATGTGAATTGAACGCGGTTTTCTGTCGTTTCAACCTACTAATTGTAGGATTGTCCAGCAAATTACCATGTTTTGAGGTCCAAACAGCCCTTAGATGTTATTTATCGCCTCTCAAGATAAATCAATAATCTTAAGTCCTTTATTTCACAAGAACCTGGGCATTATACCAATGTCATCAAGATGATAAAACCGCTGGCATCACGTGATGAGTTTAAAAGCTCAGTAAATATGAGTCCGTAACTTTTTCTGTAGCGCCGCGCCGCCGCTGCCGTTGTCCGTTTCCGTCTTTAAAGTGCTCCCACATTTGACTACTTAGTACTTACACGCGCTGCAGCCGGAACACATTTAAGGAGCACACTGCTATTGTTAGTGTGACTGACTGACGGAATTTAAGCAGTTGGAATCCAAGGATATATATATTTCAAGGTCGTAACTAGGGTCATTACCTAATCACAGAGAAAAAGAGTGAGAGAGGAGAGATTCTCCTCGTATTATAGTTCCGAGTTGTGTGGGTAAAAAAAAAAATCAAGGAATCGAGACCCTGATGGATATACCGGAATCTTCGTCGTTCAGCACGACTAGATCGTCATCGGCTCGAACTTATCGACAATATAGAAATGATCAACTGTTGACGGTTTCGCGATGTTTCCGAGCCATTGCTCGTAAGATCCCGATGGGGATTATTCATACATTCATAATATCGGCGTTGGGCTTTGTTCTATCGCGAGTTCTTGCCCAGCTGGTTCTGAGGTGTGGATTGGCTAATGGAACTGCACTTTTAAACACACTTGAATATTTCAAACCCTCAAAAATCTCTTCTGGGGTTCGGAGCGAACGGACCAGTCTACTGGAGAAATTCATTGTTGTATTAGCAGCCGAACTAGGAGTGGAGAAGGATTGGTGGATAACAAAATTCATCGGTATTGCTTTGGTGGTAATATATACTACAGCCGCCACGTTAACCATCTCGTTTTCTGCTCTTTTCCAATGTTTATGTCTTCTTTTCATCATGTGGAAGAAATGGAATGGAATCCAAACATTTCTATCTCGCTTTTGGCATGGAGAACTTTCTGCCCTTGGTGTCATTTAATATACCCATCCTGTCAATGTCTATATATAGTTCTTTTTGCATGTTATTTTGCTATTGAATCCGCATCTTTGTTTTTTTCTTACTCTTTGCCTTACCCTTTTATTTTTTCTCCCAGATATTGAAATTGACAATCAATTATCAATTTGCTCCAAACAGTGCGTTTATTGTCGATCCTTGCATGGAACAAAGTGACATAAATACGGCAAAACTGTTTCACAATACGACAGTATCATTCCTCTGCTCCAATCTCTAGGAGTTGATTTATCCTTGTTTATTTTATGTCAATTGTAGACTAGTATCGTATCAAAGTTACAAAATACAGAGGTTGTTTGATTATCAACTAATATCATAACGACAGGAAGGTTCTATCTGAAGATGGTGAATACAGAGTTAGAAGCTTTCTATATATTACCTATAGTCTGTTACGGTAATAGCCAGACCCCTTTAGATTTTAGAAATAAGCCTTTGAATGCATTCGATATCATTTATAATGGATATGGAACCATGACTTGTTCACTATTCAATGGAGGTTGTTGTAGTTTCAAATTCGGCTCATTTCAAAAACAATGGGTTCTATACTATCACAATAGATAAGATAGGCAGTGATTTAATATAACTTTGCTATAATTCTCTGATTGTCCCTTGTTTGGTTGTGTAGAGACGCTTTTGGCTTGTTTGACGTATGTTTTGACGGATTTGGAGTCCCACTGAAAGATCCGCCGAATGCCGACTGGGGAAGAAGTAACAAAGTTCAATAATAAATGAAAAAAGCTGGGCGTATAGCTTAGCCAGGGCTTGACATCAACAAAGATTATTAAAAAGTACAATGCCCAAAACAGGCTATGATGTATTGGTTCATTTGGATCGGGAGGCAGAATCACTACTTAACTTGGAGGAAGATGAGCGCAGTCAGCCGGGACGCGAGAGTCATGCATTATCACAAGATTATCGAGTGGTTAGACATGCTCCTGATGAAGAAGAGAGAATGGCATTTCCTGAATATGCTTCTCGGTCATATGTGGCACCAGTTAGTTCTGGTGAAGACAATGCTGGGTTGTTGAGTGTGAATGCCAGCCGGCCCAGATCCAGATCAATGAGAGACAGAGCTGGTTCTATCATGTCAATATCAGGACTCAATGACACATTATCGAGGTGGAAACGCGGGATTCAAACAAAATATAGGCAAATGCGTGAAAGTCGTGTCGATTGGCCGTCTAATGAGATCTATTACTCGGTATTCAAGGCTGGACCAGGAATCTTGCCATTTCAGATCCCACCAGATGGTCTACTCGACACAGGACCTACATCACAAATGGAATGCGATTCAGTCGTTCATGATGTAAATGAAGCATTTAAACTAGGTATTGGTCCTAAACGAATAGCTCAAGGAAGTTCCGGCAGTTACTTTGTCTATGATACTGCCGGAACAGTGGTTGCAGTTTTCAAACCTAAAGATGAAGAACCTTACGGACCACTTTCACCCAAATGGACCAAGTGGCTACATCGCAACTTGTTTCCATGCTTCTTCGGTCGTAGCTGTTTGATTCCAAATAATGGCTATATCTGCGAAGCAGCTGCAAGTGTGTTGGATCGACAACTCCAGACTTCTATTGTGCCCTTCACTGATACTGTTCATTTATCGTCGCCCAGCTTTTATTATCCATTCATGGATCGACGCAGATATCTCAGCAGTGGAAGACCGCTTCCCAGTAAAGTTGGCAGTTTCCAACTGTTTCTTCATGGTTATGAACAGGCAGATTCGTTTCTTCGGAAACATCCTCTGCCGGATTCGTCGCAAACTTCCTCGTCACGATCCAGTACCGCCAAACCGTCACGAAGCGGATCCATTAATCTCATAAATCTGGCTGACGGTGACGACGACGAGGACCGGATCGACATGGACGAGGACCCAAACTTCCAATGGACGCCAGATGTTCTACAGCAGTTCAAGGAAGAGCTAGAAAAATTGGTCATTCTAGACTATATTATGAGAAATACAGATCGAGGATTGGATAATTGGATGATTAAGCTTGAATGGGAGCGCGTGGTCACTGTTAGTGATCCCTTTGACGACAACGGTGGAGGTAGAAGATCGCTACATAAAAAAGTCCCGAAGCTCCGAATCGGTGCTATTGACTCGGGGCTCTCATTTCCATGGAAGCATCCCGATGAGTGGAGATCTTATCCATTTGGCTGGCTGTTTTTACCATTACAAGTGATCGGGCAACCATTTTCACCAAAGACACGGGAGCATTTCCTTCCCATGCTAGGTTCGCCGCAATGGTGGGAAGATACTGCGCGAGTTTTGAAGCAGGTATTTAGTCGTGATACCGAGTTCAAGGAGCGGATGTGGAAAAAGCAATTAGCGGTCATCAAGGGCCAAGCTTTCAATGTGATTGAGACTCTCAAAGCGTCGGATCAGGGGCCTTTGGAATTGGCAAGAAGGGCCCGTGTGATGGTCTGGGATGATGAGATGGAGGTCCCTGTGCGGGTTCCGATTGCCAAAGTTTCCCATGCAATCGATACTCCCATGTGGCGTCCATATTATGACGAAGATGATGGATCGACGCCCAAGACTAGTACTTCACCGGCCGCAAACAGAGCCGTGTCTACAGTGGTTGATCCTACAACGCATACCGAAATAGTGCCTTTCCCCTCAATAATAGTGGAGGAGCCTGAAGAACCTCAACAGTTGCAGTTGCCCAAGGTTCCTGCCAGTCCTACGACGCCGAAGCGGGCAGGACGAGCACGGGGGAGTTCGTTGGCTCTGGAAGCACGGTATCGCGAGCTTCATGACACCAAAAGCACTCGGCCACAATCCACCAGTCTATGGCGAGATCTCATCAGTGTTGAAGACGAGCGGCAGTATGCCAGAACGCATGAACGTCAGAGCAGCGGGTTTCGTGCGGACGACGTGGGGTTTTCATATGCAGAAGGATTATCCATGTCTCGTAAAGTGATAGTAGAACGACTACAGACTGTAACCAGTAAACCACCGGTATTTACTTGGTGTTAAAAGATAGCTAGCTAGTAAAATTTACGAAATATTTCATGACATTTTTGGGAGCGGCGGAACGCGAAACTAACACGAACTTTAAGTCTTTAGCCAATCTCCGCTTGACAAACTTTTAGCTTGGTCATGGAGGAGCAAATCACCGATCCGTCTGATTGGATAGGTTCCAAGGTGCCGACTGTTAGACACTTGGAGACGGCGTTACGGTGTCATATTTGCAAGGAGTTCTTCACGGCGCCTATGCTGACTTCATGTTCTCACACCTTTTGCTCGTTATGCATACGGCGGCACCTGAACAGTGACCGCAACTGTCCTAGTTGTCGTACGGATATCCAGACGTCTACGTTGCGTAAGAATCTGGCTGTAGAAGAAACTCTCGAGCATTATCGATCTGTTCGTGGTGTTTTGTTGCAGCTTGCTACACAGAATGCGGTAGTGGTAACTTCTCCACATCCGCCTTCAGAAATGGCCGCAAAGTCTATAGAAGAAGATGACGTGGAGGTGACACATATTGATAGTCGTAAACGAAGCAGGACAAACGGGGATGAATCCATGGCCGAATGTCCCGTATGCTCTCAATTACTGCCGATCAAGGACATTGAGTCTACGCATATTGCTGTTTGTCTAGCGTCGCCCAAGAAGCCTCGCTTGGGGAGAAACTACGATCTGTCGAGGCGTATTCCCACCATAAGTTACTCGATGTTGAATGAAACCAAACTACGAGGTGCCATAATGGATCTGGGGATTCCATCCGACGGTAACAAGTCAACCTTGGAACAACGTCATAAAGAATGGTTATCATTGTGGAATGCCAATGTCGATGCAAAGCCCCAGGTGGCAAGACAGGTTCTACTTCAACGACTGAATGACTGGGAAAAGGCCATGCATGATGACCGGCTACCAAGACAGGAAATCAAGAACGTAGATACTCAGCAGTGGAACAAACAGTATAAAGACGACTTTGCCGAGTTATTGGCAAAGGCCAGAGTCAATAAACCACATACGAAGCATCAATCACCCATTGATAACGACCTGAACGAATCATAATTAGTCTCTCTAAAAAACAACTACTCCATTTAGCACGAAAAAAAAAACAAAAAACAATCAAGCATTAGTTTATAACAGTAGTTTCCCCAGACAAATCCTGCGTAATTGCATTTGTAACCTCTTCCACGGCAGTGATTGTAGATGTGGATGGAGTGGATGGGACCAGGTTTATAGCTGAGATCACCTTCCGATGGCTGGCTCGCACAAGGTCATCGATGACCTGACGCTTGATAAAGGCTTGAACGAAGAACGCTATCAGAACAATGAGAATCACGCTCATCAATGACCAGAACAACGTGTCTTTATTTCTGTGGAACACACCATCTTCCGGTAATTCAATGACCTGGACAGTATTTGCAACCGAAGTACTAGCCACCAATGTTTGCGATTCATTAAACGATACACTTGTGATTGCAAATGAATGGACTTTTTCCAGTCGGAATAACACTCGTAGAGTCTTGGTGGATGCTATGGTAAACGAAAGGTCTGCACCTGCAACGGCCACATACTTTGATCCTGCGTCGAACGCCGTTAAAGCATTTAGATTCTTGATCTTTCTACAAGCAATCAATGTTCCATTTGGTACATTGTATTTGCTTAAAAACACGCCCTTTCGGCCCTTGACCACCAGACCTGCCACAATCGTGGTATCATCGACGAAATTGAACTTTGCAAATGACTTATCATCTGGAGCCTTAATATTGCATACTTCAAGTCCAGTTTCACTTTCTACAACCACAATCTCCTTATTGGACGCATAAGCCAAGTATTTAGCATTCCATGAGAATTGCACATCATTTATCTCTCCCGAATCAACGGTTTTCTTGTATATAGTGTTTGAAGGGTTCTCCAGAGCCAATACATATAATATTCCAGGGTTGGAAGAGCCCGAAACTGCCACCAGCTTGGCTGCTGATGATACTCGAGTACATTTCTGATATTCATCAGGGTCTAATGAATTAAAAATAGAATATGATTTCGCACTTAATCGACTGAATTTATCCCGCCCGTCAATTAGTTCCTCCTATAGGTAGATAAGCATTAAATCATTAAACATACCTGGTTTTGGTGGCTTTCAACACTCGAAGATGGTCGTTTTTTCCATTTTTAATGGATTCTGAACTTCTATTCACCCCAGCATATATAAGTCCCTTTAATTCCATTAGCCAAAAATCTCCAATTCCCTCCAAAATAACTCACCGACTCGGCTATATCCAGACTGGTGGGGTTATCTTCATTTGATTCCAAGTCAATCTCAACCCCTATATTAAGCTGTTTCTTTGCCAAAGGATGAATCTCAATCAAAGACTATTATCTCGAAGTCAGTACTTCCTTCATTCCTTCCTTCCATTCCATGATATTAAAACCTACGATCTTGTTTTTGATGCCATTCTTTCCTTCACCACCCCCACCTCCAATCACCAACTCGCCATCTGATTTGAATCTCGACGTAAAAACAGGATACCCCACATCTAATGGATCAAGAACCTGAATCCCCCGCATCTCTATGATTATATCCAATCAATCGTACACAATGATGACGATGACGATGATGTTGTCCCGCAGTTCGGGCGGTTTTGGAAGGATTTTCGGCTTTTACCCCTCCATCGTGAAAAATGCACCAAAAACGGCTGTTATCGATCCAGTCCCATGTGGTCCATGGATATGTGGGGAATCGAGCTGCGACATTTCCTTTGCAATTACAAGGTTGGGATGTCGATGCTTTGAACACAGTTCATCTATCTAATCATACTGGATATGGGGTGTTTACTGGCACTAAGGCATCTGCTCAAGAGATCATGGACATTTATGAGGGGTTAAAAAAGGTCGATTTCGAATATGATGCACTCATGACTGGATATGCTCCTACGGCAGAAGCAGTTGAGGCTGTTTGTAAGATCGGTCTGGATATTAAGGCCCGCTTCCCTGCCTCGATCTGGCTATTGGACCCAGTAATGGGCGATGAAGGCAAGCTTTACGTTTCTGAAAAAGTGATTCCCCTCTATAGACAAATCCTCAAGTCTGGAAAAGTCACTCTAATCACCCCAAATGCCTTCGAGGCAGAGACTTTGACGGGAATCACTATCAACTCCTTGCAATCTGCAAAACAAGCATTGACCATCCTACATCAGGAATACCATGTACCAAACGTGGTCATCTCGTCCGTTAAACTGAACGAGTTGAACCCCAGCCTGGTCTCCATCGGTTCCTCCTACATTGACAATCAAAACCTGAACCCTTTCTACTTTAAGTTCCCGTCCCTCGATAGCTACTTTGTCGGGACAGGAGACCTGTTCGCATCACTGCTGATGCAAAACTTCCACAACTTCACCACCCTCCAACCCGACAAAAGACCTCTGGAACTGGCACTCCAACGCGTCCTGGGCATCATGCACGTGGTCCTGGAACGTACCATGCTGTTTGCCGAATCTCAAGGAGTTGTGTCTGGAAAACGAGGCGACCCTGCAACTGCCAAGAAGCTCGAGCTGCGCATCATCCATAGTCAGGACGTGATCCTGGGAAACTCGGCCATCCCCACCTACGTGCCCGTGTACTTTTAGCGTTAAAATGTTCGTCAAATAAATTATATAAATTATACACACAAAAAAAGTCGTCTAATAGTCGAAACAAACAAAAAATAATAAAACCAATTTCCCTGTTATAGAATACATTCATCATGCACTAGCACCCGCGGTTGCCGAGGACTGGCTCGTAGACCCAGTAAATTCTTTCCAAAACTAAGTACCTGGTCCTGATACGGCATAGACTCCATCGAGTTGAGGTACGTGACAGCCTTGTAAGACATCCAAACCAACATGAAAATCAATACCGGCAACCAGAAGAAAAACAACATCTTGTCGTTGTTGAGTTGCTTCTGCTTGCTTTTCCATGCCAGCAGTACCGCCTCCTCAATCTCCTCCGGCTTGAGAGGATGCTGCTCCTTCTCTTCCGTGGAGATTTCCGGCGCCAGCTCGGCGCGTGATACGACCTTCTCGTCACCACGGCGACTGGGCTCACAGTCGTCAAGTACAGCACCGCCAAAGTCCGCCGGAGTCGAGGTGCCTTCCGGATAGATCTCATTGTAGCTCGGCGGTGGAGCAGCATCTTCCTGAGATGCATTGCGATCAGGAATAAAATAATGCCAGAACGTAGCCTGGTCTAAATTGTCTCTCCACTCGGTAAGATTCTCAGTCAGATACTCAGTCAAACCCCTCACACGGTTCGTAAACGCCAGCTGCCTGTCGCGCAACGACGGCCTGCGCTCGGTTTCGCTGTCCTCATCGGCGTCATCCAACACCAACGACCCGAGCGAAGCGCTAGAACAAGAAGACAACGACGAATGCTGTCGGCTTCGCGGAACTGGAAACTCAAACAAATCAACCAAAAAGTCACGCATATCCGAGTCCTGAGTGAGATCCATCAGCGTGGCGCCCGACATTGTTTGCACAAGTGGGTCCGCTCCATGATCCAAGTACCGTCGCACCAGTCCTTGCCGGTTGTGATACACAGCAAAATGCAAGGGCGTGAACCCGTTTTTATCCTGACACTGGAGTAGACGAGACCCGCCCTTGGCAAGCAGAGAAGCACAAAGCCGGTTCATTCCAAGACAGGTCGACAAATGCAGCATTGTTTGACCTTCACAATTAGGCAAGTTCCAATTAATCAGATAATCGGTCGAATGACTGTCCATGATATCCAAGCACTTAAGAATTAAAGGCTCCAGTCGCGCAATGGCCATGTCGCTGCTGCCAGTACTACCACTACCACCACCGGTGCAATCGTTCAGCTGTTCCCGCAGCCTGTCGGAAAGTCCTTCGCCGCTTCCAATAATGCGCTTCGCGATCTCTCGAGCATTTTCCAGGCGTCCATTCATCTTCAGTCCCACCACCTGCAGAGCCAACTCAATAAGCTGCTTATCAGTATCGTCGAAATACGTAAATATCCGTGCCTCAGAGCCTGGGGCCGCCCATCCCTCAAAAACAACATTAACAGGGCCTGGCACCTGGGCCGGAGGCAAGTGAGTAACCATTGTCGAACTATTCCAGCAGTGGGTGAAGGCAGAGCGATTGCTACCAAACTTGGCCACCAGTCCATTGACAAATCCAGATCCCAGTAGTGTTACTTCGATTCCACCCCGAATAGACCCCGAGCCGGGGATTATGCGCTGAATAAGCGGTAACTCGTCGGCCATGTTTGCGTACGAAAGCCACTCCTCTGAAACCTGTGTCCGCTTCTTGCCTTGTAAATCGAGCTCAGATTGCGGCGACGTTGCAGCGGTACTGAGATCAGACTGTGAAGGCGGAGAAGTTATCGCGTACGCCGATGAGGTGCCCGTAGAACTGAGAGATCCCCTCCGGCTAGACTTTGCGGATACTGCAGCACTCGGCAGTCTAACGCTGTCTACGCTAGATTTCCGTTTCCGCGGGTTGAAATTGGTAGGTCTTCCAACTGCAACCGACGGCTGCTGTAACACTTGTTGGAGCTCATCCGATGACGGCACTGGCAGCAACCCGCCAGTCTTATGGTCATCAGTGATCATCACGGGGCTGGAGCTGCCGCGGGCCACCACGTTACCGTTGAAATCCTTGAGGACGAAAAACGCTCTAAAGCCGATCTTTTCGTTATGATGCCTGCAGTAGCATGCCAATCTCATTGGTAATTCGATCTGTCTACATTGAACCTTTTTCCCGTCAACGTCGATGTCCGTTATGCCACTCAGCTGCACGACCTCGCGGCAGTTGAACACGATGACGCGTTTCTCGGATCCTTGGCTCCAGTGAGCTTCTTCCACCGGTAGACGGACCTTTTTACGCGATGCTCGCTTTCTCTCTCTGTTGATGCATCCGGAGCACATATTAGCGTAGCGTCGCAGGCTGCTATGGCAGACCACCACAGTGTCCAGTTCGAGAGTATCTGAGTTTGGTTGGAAGGGGGCCTTCAGTTGCAATTTCGGTTTTGAGATGGTATCTGCGGGCAGGTGGACTTCAGATTCTTGAGGAGGAGGGTATATGCTCATAGCGACCTTGATCTGTGTCTCGACCCGTGACTTTGCAGGGATGTCTGCGATCTGCAGTTTGTACTTGAGGGTATCTGTATTACGCCAGTCATCTGGGTTGAAGTCCTTAAAATATGACGGCACTGTCACCTCTGAAGCATTTTGGAAGCCAACGAGTTCGTCTTCTTGTTTGAAACGCGGGCTGATGTCTGAGATTGAGCTATCTCTTGTATGTGTTCTGGGGGTCATGACAAACTCGTCTCTTTGATGGTTGTAATTTTTATTATTTCCGAATAAAGACGCGGCTTGTAAGTTTGTAGTCGCGAATGGTGATGAGAATCCCGGGATAGCCATCAACGATGTTGCAGAATCGTCAAGACCGAGTGAAGCTTTACGGATAACCACATCATCAACCACACCACCATGGGATGAGAACGGGGATCCAGATGATGATGGGGAAATCCCCGTACTATCATCTCTTGGGTCGTCATCAAATAATTCCATATTGAGATGTTCTGAGATATCAAAGTCCCCATCCGACGGAGAAGACGGATTCAACCGTAATGGATTTGATTCACTTGGAACATCTTCATGTTTTACGATATGTTGATGAATTAAAGATCTGTTTTTGTTTGGAGTCGATTCAACAGTCAACGATGGTGATGATGATGATGCAACAAATGATCTAGCAAACGTGCGAATTCCATCGGTGAAATGTGTTTGATGTTGATTTTTCGAAACATCAATATCAACCATGATTGAATCCGGTCAATAAGAATGTTTTGATTTCGAATCGAAATCCCGTCTTGATGAAGTTTGGAGTTCTTTAACCCTGATTAAAGGGAAATTGAAAAAAAAAAACTCTTTTCCTATTATAGTGATGCAAGCACCAAGATGATTGGGAGGCGTTCCCAATAAGCAGCAGCCTTTAGTTTTTGCCAGTTGTAGTTTCAAACTAAAAAACAACAACTTCGTCGTAATAAACAACAAACTTAATATCCAATCCAATCTACGTTATACAAACAACAAAAACAATCTCTTCAATAATTAGAAACAAATCTGTTTTGTTTTTGTTTTGTTTTTAACCAATATTGAAGCCACGGTAACTGAAATAAGAGTTTTTTATCGCTCAACCACAGGGATGCAGCAAGTGCCCACCCGTTTAAGGCAGTGATGTGCTTTGCATGATATCAGCCCTGAGCCAGGTCCCTTGGCCTTCTAAATCTTGCCGGGATCTGTAGCCGATATATTCCTTGTTATTATCATCAATCTATAATATTCCATTAAATATTGTAATCTTGTAAATGGATTCCAAATGTTTGAAAATCCCTTTTACCGTTTATAAAACTCGGTTTTCTAATCTTATGATGTTTGATTGACAGCCCCGGCTTGCATCTTGTAAAACTCCTGTTCCTGTGGCGTCTTACAGAGTGACGACTAAAGAAGCAGAGATTTTGTTTTTCTGGTCTACTTTTCGTTAATGATAAACCCGGATCGGCAATCAGCAAATAACTTTGACTCAACAATAGGGTAACTTGTTTTTTTCCGGCCTTTGTTTCTATAGCAACTCCCGTGATATCATCACGTGACTTCTTGTTAAATGGTTTCCATAACAACGGTTACAAATTTCGAACTTGTGGTTAGGGTTTGGGAGCAGCTGCGAGATAACAAATACGAGCAATTGTCCAACTAGCACTCATTAAATCTACGAGACGACAAGAGGTTAAAGAATCGGAGGGAACGTGATTGATTTGGTTTTTTTTTGATTATGGGGTCTTCATTAGAAGCTGGATTATTACCTCCCCATACTAATAATTATCGAACTCGTCGTCGGAATGGACGTTTGAGACATGTGATATACTTCACGGTAGTGGTGGTGGTTGGAGTGTTGGTATTGGCCAGTACACAGAATTGGATATGGGATTCATCGGGATTCTATGCGGGATTCTCACTTATTCCTTGGTTGCCGTTACCATTTTTACAACCGGAACAGCTTGTTCCACCATCTATTCCTTATCATCATGGCCACCGGTTACCGAATCATCATGGTGGCAAGCAATTTGCATTGAAGCATGTATTCCATCATAATACTCAACAGAACCATAAAATGCATGCACGGCTGGATATCACCGATGCCTGGCTGGAAAATGCTGCTGCTGCAGTCGCTGCTAGCAATTCGCTGGACGATACTCCACAGGAATGGGTCTGGGATCGACGGTATTCGGCCAATAGTAAGAAACAGACTATTCGAAGACTCGAGGACCGCACCCCAGATGCAGTTGAATCATATCTGACATATGCCAGAACCACAATAGGCCGCAATGCAATTGATTTCAGCTGGGTCGACGAAGAAGATGACGTGCCCGATCTTGAAGACCGCGACACTGTACTCAACATCGCATATATGGCCTCCGACGCATATGTGGAGATCCCCGGAACAGGCGACTGGATGAATGTCAGTGAACCGTGGGCTCCTGATCAAAGTCTCGGGTGGATGGACGACGGCGTGCGTGGCCACGTGTTTGCCGATGATGCAAACTCCACAGTTGTTATTGCCATCAAGGGCACAAGTGCAGCGATTTTCAACTCCGGAGGAGACACGGTTCCCAAAGATAAGACTAATGACAACATGTTGTTTTCGTGCTGTTGTGCTCGCATCAGCTACATGTGGAATACTGTGTGTGATTGCTACACTGGCGATTCCTATACTTGCGACCAGAATTGCTTGGAAGAACAGCTTTATGACGAAGACAAATACTACCGGGCCGTACTGGATATCTATCGCAACGTCACTGCGCTATATCCGGACTCGACGATCTGGACTGTGGGCCACTCGTTGGGTGGCTCATTGGCCTCATTACTAGGAAGGACATACGGGATCCCCGCGGTGGGAATCGAGGCTCCTGGCGAGCTTTTGGCCACTAGACGACTCCATCTACCGATGCCGCCTGGTGTGCCTGTGTGGGATGACCATATTTGGCACATAGGCCACACTGCAGATCCTGTTTTCATGGGTGTCTGCAATGGTGCGGGCTCGGCATGTTGGATTGCTGGCTATGCGATGGAGACGCAGTGCCACAGTGGTCTAGTATGTATTTACGACGTGGTATCAGACAAAGGTTGGCATGTCTCGATGGTGAATCATCGTATCCATGTGGTGATTGACGACGTACTATTAGCATACAACACCACCCCCAAATGTGTGGTACCACCTCCATGTCAGGATTGCTTCAACTGGAACTTTGTCACACCAGAGGTAGGTGTTCCAGAACCCACCACGTCGATCGAGCCAACACCGACTCCCTCGCCAACTCCAGATCCTCCCCCGGAAAGGTGTGTCCGTCGCAATTGGTACGGCAAATGCATAGAGTATCGTCATCCCGATGATGGCGAGCTTAGGAATTATTCTCGATAATGTATTTATATAATTGGCTTGACCTTGCATGATATCTGGATCTCCATCTTGACCTTTCCATCAACACTGTTTTTTTGTATGCATATGCAACATGTCAACCGAAGTAAACCAATCCCATTGTAAGAATCTTAAAGAGAAAGTTATGAAATCACGTACTTGAGCTCAAGGAAATGTTTTGAAATTTGTTAAATCTTTCTCCGCCCGACGATATCTATGCCGCTTGTCCACCACTCCGATAAAGTGGTTGAATAGAAGTGTTTTTTGCTCCACAAGCCGTTGAGTTTGTTGGATTTCATATAATATCGTATTACTCCGGGCGAGGGTACACGGGGTTCTTTAAGATTCTGGGAGTCATTGAGGGCATATGGTCACCACAAGTGACAGGACGGCTGATGAGATCCGGCCCCCTTTGGGATGGTTCCGTGATACTCAAACACCACCTATCGAAGCTTTCAATGAGAGCAAGAAAACGTCAGCTGTAAATGCTGAGGCCACAGGGTCGATTGGCGAGGATGAATACTCGCCTATGCAGGGAACCAAAGTGAAACCAACCCCACAATTAATGCATCGATGGAGAAATAAACATTCTATAATGAGTCTGGCTACTGCGGGTAGTTATGTATTTGCTGGTACTGAGGCAGGGATCATTCTTGTGTACGATCTGGATACCTATCAGATCAAGGCACGGTTGATTGGCCATCGCGGCAGTGTCTATTGTCTAGTGATTGCAGCTGGAGACAAGTTCTTGATCTCTGGAAGTAGTGATTCACTTATCAAGGTGTGGAGTCTTGAGTCATTCCGTGAAATTTATACTATATACTCCGTATATGACATTGGGGATATTTTCAGCGTCACATGGGCTCCAGAACATGAGACAATCTACTTTGGAGCCCAGAATGCTAGCATCCAATGGATCAAATTCAATCAAGAAGTAGTGGAGGGCCACCATGACCCTAGTGGCTTGCCGTCATACCGATTCAACAAGTTCTTTGATTCAAGAGGCCCCGGTGGTCGTCTCAGTCCTCAACAATTTGTGGCTGCCAATGAAATCAGAGAAGATATGTCATTACTGGAAGTACCACCTACCAATATCATTCGCTACGCCCATAATGGATATGTGTATACTATGCTGACGGCCAAGATCGGCGACGGTCGCGAGGTTGCTGTATCGGGCGGTGGTGACGAGACGGTCAAAGTGTGGAGTCTCGAAGATGACACTATGACTCTGATCCACACCTTTGAATTGGAGAGTGGGGTGCTATCGTTCTCCAGAACAGACTCATTTCTCTATGCGGGACTCAATAATGGTCAGGTTGTCATGGCCGACCTGGATACACTGCAAGTCCTGCGAGTGGAGCGTGGAGAAGGTCAGGAGATAATGTCGCTTTCTGTCAGTGGAGACTGCATGTTCAAAGGCACCGAGGGCTTGATTCAAAAGTGTGATTTGAAAACATATACCAAGACACAATGGAAAGCACATTCGGGCCTCGTCCTTGCATCTGTTGTCAGCAAATCAAATAAGCTCATCACAGGCGGTAACGACTCTAGCGTGGCAGTATGGGATATGGGAGATCAAGCCCCCTTGATGTTGGAATCGACCACCACCAATAAAGATATCAAAGCATTGGACAATGAACAAATGATCAAGACACTGAGTGACTTTGTTTCATACCGCAGCGTCTCGGGGCAGGATAAGTATTTGAATGATTGCCGCAGATGTGCGGTGTTCCTTAGAAGCCTACTCCGTCACTTTGGTGCTCACTCTGAGCTGATTCCTGTCGAACCAAATCGCAATCCTATTGTGTTTGGTCGATTCAAGGCAAGCAGCAAGGCTGCGGCATCTACCACTGGCGGCCGGCCGGCTCGCATTTTGTTTTATGGTCATTACGATGTCATCACTGCTACTCCGACTGATATTTGGAACACAGACCCTTTTAAACTTACTTCTCTGGATGGATACATGTACGGGAGAGGGGTGTCTGACAATAAAGGCCCTGTTTTGGCGGCAATTTTCGCGGCGGCACAGCAGTTCCAGGCACTTGAGCTGGAAAATGATATAGTGTTTTTGATTGAGGGTGAGGAGGAGAGTGGTACTGTTGGGTTCAAGGACGCTTTGATACGGCATCGAGAGCTTATTGGCGACGTGGATTGGATTCTGTTAAGCAATTCATACTGGATTGATGACAAAACGCCGTGCTTAAACTATGGTTTGAGAGGAATGATCAACTTCTCAGTCAAAATAGCTTCCGATTTGCCAGACCTGCACTCTGGAGTTCATGGCGGTGTTTTCCGTGAGCCTACTCTTGACATGGTGAATCTTCTTTCCAAACTGTCATCTGACAAGGGCGCCGTTCTTATTCCTGGGTTTTATGATTCTGTCAAGAAACTTACGCCTGAAGAGGATGCTTTGTATGAAGCAATTGTCAATACTGCCGGAATCACACAGGATAAGGAGACACTGATGGCCAAATGGAGAAACCCGTCATTAACGTTGCATGGTATAGCGGTTTCGGGCCCCAATAATAGCACTGTGATATCATCATCAGTAAATGCCAACATTTCGCTGCGGATAGTGCCGGATCAGGATCTGGAGCAGATCAAAAATTCGATTAGAGACTATCTTCAAGGCGCGTTTGCTGAGTTTGAAACTGACAACCATTTGGAGATCTGCTTCTTTCGCGAAGCAGACCCTTGGCTTGGAGACCCCAACAACGCGGCATTCCAGATCCTTCGCGAAGCTCTGAGAAAGGAATGGAATTGCGATCCTTTATTTATTCGTGAGGGTGGCTCTATCCCTGTGGTTCGTCTACTGGAAAAGCTTTTCAAAGCACCTGCTGTGCAGCTTCCATGTGGACAGGCCAGTGATGGGGCACATCTCAGCAATGAGAGGCTCCGAGTAAGCAACTTCTTCAAGACTCGCACGGTGTTTGGAACTGCTTTTGAGCAGCTGCTTCCGCGACAGTGATGCATATTTGTATAGATATAATTATAATAGTTACGTCATTGCATTGGTTACCATAGACGTTGGATGACTTCTTTACCGTCGTGGTCGGTGTAAGTTAGTACGGTCTGCGAGAAGCGAGGTGATGCGTTCTGGTGGCTGAGACTTCTGACTGCTCTGAACTCCAGCATTCCGGATGTTATAGGGTGATGATGCAAATGTTGGCGGTCCCAGCCGTTGGTTGAAGGCACTGATTTGACCAGCATTCGGCCGTCCACGACCGCTTCAAAGTGTGATTGTCGGTTATCTGGTTCTCCGGGAATCACAGATGCATCTTCTGAATCTGCTTGGCCCGGGTAAAATGGGTGTAGCACCCAATCCACTCCTCCGGTTGGAGCGCTAAACGGCCTGGATGTCCATGACCATTTTCCCGATGGTTCAATCATGATCCCGGTGATTCCCGGGCCCGATGACCTTACGTATACTTCAAAGCGATCCTCATCACTGCCCGGGAATTCTAATGGCACTCCCAGCAATTGGTTCACTACCTCATCCACCGATAGCCGGTCATGCAGTCGATCCTTAATATGTTGCACGAATTGGACTTGATCCAGTTCCGATTTATAGGGCGCCCTTTTACGCGCACACAGCCACAATGGCAAGAACACAGTCTCGTTCCTATATCGGAGCTTATAACCGCCGTAGGAACCCACCCCAACCACCGTCATACCCAGTACCGATAACGACACCTTCAAACTCGGCGTCCATGGCTCTCTATGTCTTGCAATCTGACTTGCAATCTCTGTTTCCAACGACTTCTCCGAAGTCCTCTTCCATGCATAACCTCGGACCCCATCCCTCATCAATCGTCGCCATGTCCCACCCGCAAACGCTGATGGTTCACGCACTCTCATCGTTTGGAGTAGTTTGCAGCATACAAATCGCTTGGGATATAAAGGAAAGTTCGCGACGATCACCCCCAAAAGCGGAAAAGCCCAATATCAAAAACTAGTTAACGTTAAGCTGTTACAATTTATTACAAGAAAAAAACCCGTTTGTGTTATTCCAAAAGTGTGAAAAATGTTATTCTTCTGTCCAATCGAACGAGCCTTGGAGCATGGCCTGAATATCTTGTTCGAATTTTCTTTCCTCTTCCTGGGTGGGTTTATGGACGGGTGGTTCTTTAGGTTTTGTTGCCTCCTCAGAATGAGGTCTTGAAGTGTGGAGAGCAGCTTTTGATGTTAATGAAGGTTTGTGCTCCTCGATCTTGGGTGGTGGTTTGGCCACACGATCCCAATCTAATGTTGGACCTTGCAGTTTCTTAAGTCGGTGTTTCTCTCTTTCATCCACAAGCTTGGTGCGGCGAGCTTCTTCATTATGTCCGGATGGAGAGGTAGTCAAGTCCAATCTCTTTGCAAATGCATGTGCAGCCGGACTCATTTTACTAGGACTACTTTCCTCCATTTGACGAGGCTTTCTAGGGGTCTTCTGAGGTGACACTTTACGTGATGTTGATATTTTGGAAGTAGACTTGTCGTCATCTTCGTCGCCGGAAATGGCCCATTTCGATTCTAAAGCATCGGTGGATGCTATAGTAGTAACACTACCCGATGTCGACGGTCGCGACGCCTGTGCACTGGAGGTTTCAGACGACAACGGAGTGCTCTTTGCACTAGAATCTGCTTTCAATGTGGTTTCCGATAACTTTGTAGCAAGTAAATCCTCCTCGTCCTTCTCATCGTCCGAATCGGCCCATTTCGACACAAGAGGTTTCAATGGCTATTCACAAATAAGCTCGCTGGAACCAATCGAAACATCCACACTAACTTACCATTGATTATGCCATGCAATGAAACATGCAGTTGGGAAGTTTTGGTTACTCCGCCAATTTGCGGCCAAGCCTCCTCACTATGTCAACCGAAGCTAGAAAATGGCTGTCTAGTCACTCCAAATCCACAGGCCACGACTCGTACGGTCTGCTATGTTCGCTTCTATTGGCCAATCCGCTCGATGAGTTGTCGAACATTGACGATTTCAGCAGCATTGAACGGTATATCCGCCGGAACGCAAAATCCGATGCTCGATACACACAGAGCAGGACGTTCTGGATGTATCCTACTGGATTTATCGGGCCGTACCATGAAGACTCGGAAGCACAAATTCATGTCCATGGCACACTCATCACTCTTCAAGATGGTGTTGTGGTTGACCGTGCAATGCAGCTCATTAGAAACGGCATATGCACAAACGGCCTCTCGCATCTCCACATTGGCCCCGCGTCTTGAAAGCAGTAGTTAATACTTAATTATATTTCTGTATTATAGCATTGAACGCTTAGGCATTAAGCTGGCGGTTGGGAAAAATACAAATCATAGTCATGGTTTGAATATTACATACTTTTTATAAACACTTTCATGAAACTAATGCAAGGGATCCCTGCTGCTTCCACAGCTCCTTAAGACCACGACGCTTCTCCATCATTTCTTGCCAGCCCTGGTCCTCGTCCTCCTCATCGTCATCGTCATTAAACGTTTCCACAAGACGCATGTTGCTCACCGGCCGTGGCATTCTCGTGGCTTGGGCCGCCTGCTGGGACAAATAAGGCTGCGATCGCGATCCATGTAGTTGCCCATCAGACATGACGGTGTTTGGATCCGCACTCATGGGCCTGTACCTGCCAGAGTCGCCAGATTTGTCTGAGCCGGCAAATGACCGAATAGAGCCCGGTCCCCGCGCCTGTTGCTGTTGCTGGATGTTGTGAACGTCAAAACTGCTCCAATGCTTCTTCAAGTTTGGAGCAACAGGCAACGCAACAACCTGCGGCTGAGGCTTCGTCTGCATCTGCTGCAGCATGGCCATTTGCATTTGCATCATTTGCTGAAGCTGCTGTTGGATTTCTCCTCCAGGTGGCGTACCTGTCCCGGGCTGGCCATTGTACACAGACCCTGCATAGTTACCACCCCCCGGCGGCGTCAGCAGAGCCGAAGCCGATGACGGCAGGACCGTTGACATCCGTGTGCCGCTTAATGCATTGCCAAGCGATCTACGTCGTGCCTTGGCCTCCTCCTCACGAGCAATCTCGCCCACAAGCCCGCGGCCTGTGAATGCAGTAACAGGAGATGCAAACAAAGCCGGCAAGTTTCTGCTGCTAAAGAGACCTCCATCCTGTCGAAGTCCTCCATTAGAATGCACAGATCGCAAGGAACCCGTTTCAGCAGCAACGTTATTAGCTTGAGTATGGTGGCCGTTGCCGTTAGCGGGGGTACCGTTGTAGAGAATTTGGGGAAGCGGCTCGTCTGCCGCCAATCTTGCCAGGTTCGGGTTAGACTGTACAGTCTTGAGCTTATGATGCGGGAAACCATGGGCTTTCAAAATCCCCAGAGGCACATCATCATACTCATCTTCATCATCGTCTTCATCATAATCGCCGATGCCACCGGCAATCTGGCTAAGATTGCCTATTGACGACACGGGCCGAAGCTCAGAGGTATATGAAGATAACGCAGTCTGTGATCCGGTCACGCGCGTCATTTTCTGTCTGTACACGGACAAATGTGCGTCCTGTTTGAGTCTCATACGAATACTTTGTTGTTTATTATCACCGTCTTCATCAAACTTGCTGCGCAATTTCTTTTCATGCTCATCGAGGTCTTCCTCATCTTCGTCGTCTTCATCTTCTTCGTCCTCCATGGTATATGGGTTTTTGGTCTTTTCGTCACCACTGTCGTCGTCGTTTGTCAGCACAATCGATTTGCGATAGCTGTCAAACTGCGACTTGGTCATGACTCTACTGGCGCTACTCATGGGCCTGGGGGGTTCAACCAAGTCCAAGCGGCCGGCCGGCGTTGGAGGAGCCTGAAAGGGCAGGAGAATATCATCTTCGAGGTCAACTGAGTCATCCTCATACTGGGGGTGGAATGACGAAGTATGGGCCATACTGGTGGTGGTGTCCACGGACGACGACTTTCGGTGGTGAAACTGTCGCGGTGGCGAGGAAGCAACTGCAGTATTCTTGGTTGGTTCCAGAGAGATATCTTCCAAATGCGCGGCAGCCTCTTGGGTGCCAAAAACCAATTTCTTTGAGAATGTCTTTGAAGTCTTGGGTTTGACTCTATGAATGGTTGTCGTTCTAACAGGAGATGTGAGAGACTTTTGCAGCAGCCGCAGCGGTGGCTGTTGCTGTTGTTGATGTGTTGATCGAGACACTAACTCAGCCTCGGCACGTTCGCTATTCTCATTGAACGACAACACACTAGGGTTTGGTGAGGAAGTATTTTCATGCAGGTCATAGAGTGTGCTTGGTGGCACCAAAGCCTCGTCTTCTTCGAGCACGTTAATTGAAGTACGTTCTTTCGAGTAGTCGAGTGTATTATTAGCAGGACCTTTCCCAAGGGGTTTGTATAAAGCACCAATTCCAGGAAACAAGCTCTTTACACGCGAAGCAGCCGATCTTGGAGCAGCTGGAGAATGTTGATCATTATTTATGTTGTTGTTGTTTGAGCTTTCATAGTCGTCATAATCTTCGCCATATGAATCATGATGCCGATGCTGATTTTGATTTTGATGAGTATATTTGGTAGATGGTGCATGAGATTCCGATGAAGAAGAATCATAGTTGGTAGTAGTAGTCGTAACAGCAGAAGAAGAACCCGACATTACAATTCCTCCAGCACTTGAATTTGAGGAAAAAGCTTCTTCAACGGCCTCAATCTTATTCCGATGGGAAGGATTAAAGCTTTGTTCCTGCGTCACAACAGGACTCGGTTGAATACTATCGTTGGATTCTTCCGTTATGTCGTAATCATCGTCGGCGTCGGCGGCGACATCATGGGAAAACCACGTGCTTGTTTTGCCCGAAGTATCGATTTTGAACCCACCCAAGTCCATAGGTTCCATTCCTTGATCTAAAATGTCTATACGAGGAGCCACCAGTTGAATCCCACCACTAACACCGTAAACAATAGGGGTAATAGGAATGGTAGGAATGTTGTTATTGTTGTTATGATTGGACAGTCGACCAGATAAAAGAAGATTCAAACTACGTCGTCTACCAGAAGTAGACGAAGATGAAGATACCGAAAGTCTCTGCGGTGCGTTGTTGTCAATTACAACCGGTTCAGAAGTTGAAAACGAAGACGAAAATCTAGTGGTGTTGTTGTTTATGTTCCTCTTGTTTGTGGTGGTGCTAATTATAAAGCCATCTTCGTCCCACGCTTCTTCCCCTACCCTGCTTCCGCCGCCCGCGGCTTTTTTGTTCACAAACAGCTTCAGGGGCATTTAGGGCGTTTTGATTGGTCACTTAACTTAATATAATATAATCCCTTTCTCTTCCGCTATATTCGGTTAGTACATTTGTTGTTTCACGATGCAAAATTATTATATGACCCCCTAGATCGGGGCTAGGGTCCGTCTGTTTCGGATAGTCGAAGCACAGAGCATATCGTAGTAGGACGTGTTAATTGATAGAGAGAAAAGATTATACTTACAAATACAACAGTGATGAAGATGTTAGTTGTTTTAGTTGAGTTTTGATTGTAATAAAAGCGATTTGATTCGGAAGAGTCGCCGTTGATTTAATCGTGTGGTTCGTGATGTGAGAAAGAAAATAAACAGATTACACGAATAAGTCAAGTCAACGGGTTAAAAGTTGCAAAATAGGCTATGTCAAGGCGGGATGATGATATTTAGCGTTTAGAGATGGGTGATTTCGTGGTCGTTTCAGAATTGAAACAACCCGCTTCGTGGAAAATATTTCTTCTCAACAATAACTCCTGCGTCTGGGTGAGGGGAGGACTTTGTGGGCTTTTTCTCGGCACAATTCACATGCATTGCATGATATGCGACTAGATTACCGCTGCATCTCCTCGTAATCCCGACTGTTATATACCTTGAACCCCTCTCCGCAGTTTCCAATATTAGATCTCTAGTAATTTACAAGTTTGGCAGTGGTTTTACCAGAAGGAAGCCACAGCCTTCCAGATCATCGTGGTCGATGAGGGCATGAAAATTATCGTCAAATCAAGTACATGCACTACTTGCCACATCTGGCACTAAAGCGTGCTGCAGGCAGCGGTTTCCACGCCTTCATTCAAATGCCCGAGACAAATACCCGACAAACCTGTCATTTAAGGTTTCATTTACTGCTCACATTCCCAGTAAAAGTCTACTGTAGGATCTCTCGTTCTTTCGGCCCATCAGCTCCGGGTTTATGCAAGGCGCGACAGATCGTCCCAACCCATGCCGCGTTGGGTAAGTTAGACCCCTGATTGATTTACGTTTGGAAGGAACGAACGAGTTATTATTATTGATTTAGAGAAAATTTAAAATGACAAAACTTGGCTGGAGACTGGTTCCGAGGTCTTTTCTCCGCCGCTTATTACTGCCTGTTCCTCATCAATGGGTTCGGATCCAAGCTGGACCTGCATCTCGCCAACTGGGCCCGTGAACCATCGATGTGCCCACACAAACCATGAAAGAAGTGCAAAGCCTCCTACAATCGCCACTGCCACAGGGGTATAGTTTAAGGTTTGAGAAGACACGGGGTTGGTGGCCGGTAAACAAAAGACTATTGTGATGAAGCCCACCCAAAGACACGCGGTGGCTGCTACAAACGGTGAAAACTTTCCTAGATGGAATGGGCCCTTGCGAAAGTACTTGGGGAATATAATCCCAATCAGAATCGGTAATGCATAGGATATGTAGAGACCCACAGTTGCAATGGACGTGGCCGCAGAAAACGCCACTGAAGAACCCAGTGACGGCAAAGCAAGACAGAAGGACAAAAAAGCCGCCAGCCAGATTGTTCGAGTAGGGCACTGGAACCGTTGGTCGACGTGGTCAAACACATGAGGCAGTCCGCCATCTCTAGCAAATGCATACATCATGCGACTGTTGGCGGTAATGCAAAAAAGTCCACAGTGCCAGACACACACTATAATAAGTGTCATGAGGGCAATTGCTCCGTCGATTCCAAAAATGTCAATAAATATCTGTAGCACCGGCTGGCCATAGGAAGAGGAAATAGTAGCCTGGAAGTCCTGGATTGAAAACAAAAACGACAAAATAACAAAAAAACCAAAAAATGCAGACACTCCAATGGCGGTAATGACCCCGATCGGAGCACTCCATGCTGCGTTGTGAGTTTCCTCAGACATGTGCGCAGAGGCATCGAAACCTGTGATGGTGTACTGGCTCATGAGTACACCACAGATGGCCACGTACTCCGGCGATGCTCGTACACTCCAGCCTGGATCACCAGTGCCGTCGTAGAACTTTGAAAACACAAACTTTGCATTTTGGTGTGTAGGTGCCGCAGAAAGTACAGCGATGCACAGCGCGGCGACGCCTAGACTGTGGAGCGTGATTGACGAATTGTTAAAGTACTTGAGTGTCCTGACACCGAATGTATTGACAAGTCCGTGGGATACAAGAATGGCCGCGTAAATGCCAATAGTCTTGCCTGCTGAAGGCGTGTAGTCAGCCTTAACTGTTGCCAAAGTGGATATCAACCCTGCAAGGCCAAAGTCCACCCCGGTGGTGACCCCAACCTGTCCCAGTAAGTTGAACCAACCGGTAAGCCATGAGTTGAAAGGCGCTAGTCGTGGCGGTGACAGGATGGCGGCCCAATAATAAGGCCCGCCACTAGTAGGCACTGCAGATACAATCTCAGCCATGGACAGACCAACAGCCATAGTGAAAAATGATACGATAATCCACCCTACAGACATGACAGCAGGTCCACCAGTAGTCAATCCATACTGAAATAACGTCGTGATACCAGTAATGACACTGATAATGGAAAAGGAAGCACCAAAGTTGTGCAGAACAGTCCATTCTCTCCGTAACTTTTGCTCATAGCCAAGCTCGGCTAATCGAGCCGCATCTCGAAGATCTTGAGAATTCCGATCGGCTATCTTCATTGTATCTGGGAATCTTCTCACGGATAATCTATAATCCCATGTTACATACGAAGATCGATCCTTTGTGTGTGACTTTATACCCTGGTCTCTTGCCGAGGCGCGGCGCCATTCCTATCGCTGATATTCCTTTTCGGGTTGTGATTGGCAATGATGTTGCGCTATCGCATTCACAGCGGCTAAAACGCAAGCTTGCGATGTGCGCTATCAAGCTTATGCGAGATTCCGAGCGGCTAAATTTTAGCTTCTTTGCTTTTGCAAGCGATAGGCCCTGATAAACAACCAAACAGGCCCCCTCCACAGCACTAAAAGCTATTAAACTGATAAATTCTATATACAATGATGATGACTCAGCTTTTTTCTTTATCGCGATAATAATAATCATGTTCGTCCGTCATAATTCGGAAATCCAATCATGGCCCTCCATTTCCACACGTTTAATGGACTGCCACCATAACCGGTTTCGTTGCAATAATCCTATCGCCAAAGCTCAAGTTGCGTAGAATAATTGAGACCTTTTTAACTTTCCCTTCAACCCGAAACCTAATATACATCGGACAGCATGTAGCATCGTGGTCAGGAGCGTCACAGAGCTGGCAATGGGCCTGATTGCAATGACTAGCTATGTGACCCAACATTTTACATTTGTAACACTCAACATCGGGACAATTTTGCCTCTGATGACCATCCTTTCCACACTGGACGCAAGGAGCATTTAGTGAACCAATACCATTAACTCCATTCTCCTGGTAGTGCGAGTGGATAGGGAAGTATTTCGATTTCCGAAATTTACTAGTGGTTGGAACATTCACAACATCGCTCAATGTTTTGCGGTATTCATAGCTCTCGGCAAATTTAGTATCCACTGAAGAAATCGTGCCCATAAGGTAGCTTAGAATAACCGTGTTAGATTTATTATCGCTCACGACAGATTTAAACTCCTTGTAACCCCGTCTCAGGTGGTTGAACATCACTAATCACACTTGAATCGACCGTAGAGTATTTTAATTGCCGGAATCTGATAGAATGTGCTTAGAAGTGTACATCCTCGACGTCCTCTAATCCTTTACAGTGTGCGTACTGTGCGGCAAACGTGTCATCCACTGAATAGAGCACATACTTGAAGAAGCTCATGACACATATGCGGGAGTTCTTGAACACGACATGCTTGAACTCCTTGATAAAACAGGATACAAAATCATACAGTTTGCCAACTACAGGCTTCCTCCATTGCGGAAGTTTTCATAGAATGTTTCCGAACCATGGGAACAAAGTTTTATGTCCTCCAGGTATGTCAAAAACGGAATTAAGGTGTGCAAATGGAAAAGTGGCCGATCTTGAATTGTCAACTTGTAGCTGTTCCAGCGCAGATCATTCCTCACCTTATAGGAAATTTTCGGAGCAGATCATGCAAGTCAGCCGCTTAAAGTTAGAAAAAGGGAAACTGATCCGTTGATCTTCTATATCACAGCCGCATGATCATCATTTTATAGTGCTAGTTACTAGGGATGTTATTATATATAGTCTATCAACCTGATATTGTGGAGTCTTTTGGAAGCTAGCAGTCAATTGCTTATATCCATGATGAAATTTCGACGTTTAGTTAGCTTTAAGATGATATACTAGCTTCGTCGTTGCTGGTGGGGCAGAATCAAACGTCAACAAAGTAATCAAAGTTATTATAATTTTTGCAAAAATGGAAATAAACTTCATTGAGACTGTTGCACATAGTATTAGTATTTCACGTTTTATCATAACTGCTGATTATTCAGAGTTTCCATATTGTATAGGATTCTCCGTTTAGTCCAGACCGACTCCTTTGAGTCCAAGCAAGATGAAAGATCAGAATATAATGTTATCTAATTATATACATTTACATCGACCTGGTTGCTTGTTAAGCTTGCAACTTAGGATCTCGGTATTGGTTTTGGAAGACTTCTGGTGCATAATGATCCGCTCGGTATCTCTTCCCAATCACCACCTACCTAAACCAGTTAGTTACCAGCACCAGCGTAGTATAGTCATTGACTGCTTTGCGGTATGTCGCAAAATGTCGAGCGGCAGATAGATAATCTGATTGAGGAATCGAATGATTCGGATTCCATTGATGGTTATATTCAGATCCTAAGAGGTTTAAGTGGTGAGGAGGTGCTGTTGAAGCGGTTTATTAGCAAGATTCTATCAGTGTCATATGGACGGGTGGTTTCACGAGCAGTGGTCAACAAGTTCGTCACCTATCTTGAACAAGATGTAGAGGACTTCCGAGTTAGGGAAAGTGTACTTTTGCATTCGTTGGCTGCTTTACAGCCAATGATTGTCACTTTTGAGGAGCAGGAACTACATATACGAACTGTGCTTGCAGACTTATATCAACGGGAAGAAGAGTTTAGTAAAGCAGCCCATATTCTTCAGGAGGGGCTGACGGGTTCGGATAGACGGGTGTTGACAGACAGTGAAAAGTTTGACTGGTACATACGTATAGTGAGGAACTACCTGGAGGCTGATGAGCCTGAGAGGGCAGAGAGTATTTTGAGCCGAGCAGCGATTCTAAGGCCCAGAGTGTCTCCGGATGCAAACACAGATATCTTTTTCAGGCTTTCACAGGCTAGGATCCTGGACTCGAATCGCAAATTTCTCGAGGCAGCCATCAAATATTATGACGTATCGCGCGAACCACTAGTGGATGAAGAGGATCGAATGGGATGCTTGGTCCAGGCATTGGCATGTTCAGTGTTGGGTCCTGCAGGTCCATTGAGGTCCCAGGTGTTGCGTCGGATCTATAATGACGAAAGGTCACGACAATTGCCGCAGTTTTCGATTCTAGAAAAGGTATTTCTTGATAAAATGCTGCTACCGCCGGATATACAGGAGTTTTCAAAAGGATTGGCTGAACATCAGCTGGCAAAGCTTGCAGATGGGACCACAGTACTCACTAGGGCGATTATTGACCATAATGTTCTGTCTGTGTCCAAGATATACAACAACATAGGAATAGCAGAGCTAGGACAAATACTGGGACTTGACGATGCCAAAGCAGAAGCTTATACTGCTAAAATGATTGTTCAGAACCGGCTGGCGGCTCGAATCGACCAGGTGGATGGGCTTATTTATTTCAAATCGGCGCTGGACAGTAGCGACGGATACGACTATTCCAGCACTACGAACGGGAATATTTTAATGATGCAACGAGACGCCAATATTCAACATCTATGCACGAGACTGGACGAAATAGTGGTGCATATCCAAAAAGCTTATCCAGAGCTTTTGACAGCTGCGCTAGATGCTTAGCCGACATGCGCGTAAACCCCAGCACGCTGTTTTGGCGGAATAATATTTTAAGCATTTTTTCGTGCTTTTTTCTGTCTTTTTTACAACAAACAGTCGACCAATTGTAAGTTTGATAACAACTTTCTCGGGTCTGCAATATATTGGGTTGTAATTCTCTAAATGATGATAACCTTACTCAGCTCACTCTGAGATTTTTGCCATGCTGATAACTACTTTTTCCAAAAATTTATCCTGATTAGAGAGAATATTCTTCTATTCTTTATATTGCAGAACTCTTTCTTTAAGATCATGTGAATGCTAACGGTTGGAATTTAGGCAAATATAAGCTCTTTAAATGCAGTAGAGCCGGGTTGATGCCGGTAGAAGCAAGTCTTCAAACTAAAAAGTAACCATCCAATAGAAATATTCATTAAACAATATAAAACATTTCATACTATTAGAATAGTCTCATAAGACAGAAACTACCGGTTAGCGTGAAAGAAAGCGTTTGTTTGGTTTATGCTAGATGTAGAGATATTAGATTCCTTGATGCGCCGATCTGGGAATGACAGCGCCGATCATGGTGTTGCCGGAGGATAGTAACGAAAATGCATTTTATTACCGCATCTAGGTCGTTTGCCATACAAATTTGCGTCGATCCCTGGTTGCAAATAATAATTATTATCTTCCTGACAGACAGGATCTTCATTAAAACTTGCACTAGTGTGCATTGGTAAACATGTCAAGACCCATGTATATAA
The DNA here is from genome assembly GCA_030574215.1 of Diddensiella santjacobensis. Taxonomy (NCBI): domain Eukaryota; kingdom Fungi; phylum Ascomycota; class Dipodascomycetes; order Dipodascales; family Trichomonascaceae; genus Diddensiella; species Diddensiella santjacobensis. Next base: position 39,980 of record JAJMEO010000017.1, read on the forward strand.
ATAATTGCCCCAGTGCACGCACGTTCAATTGATTTTCTCCAAAGTTTTTCTTTGTCTATCCTTTTATTCTCGTTTTTTAGTCTTCTTGTGAAGCGAGCGAGAAATGCTGCTACTTCCATTACTTCTTACCGCGTGTGGAATTGTATCGGTAGAATCCAAATTCCTTCAAATCCCAATTAGTCATGTCGTTACTGCCCCGTCCGATGCTGACGGGCCTGTGAACCGCTTCGGTGTCGAGAGACTGGCTACTCCAGTGTCTTTGAATAACTTGGTTGGCTTCTATACTGCCAGTATCTCAGTCGGTACTCCAGCACAACAATTTACATTACTTGTCGATACAGGGTCCAGTGATTTCTGGGTTCTCAGCTCACAAGTAAGTACTAGCAGTCCTACTTTCAACAGTGGAGAGTCGTCGACTTTCCAATCGACAGGTGAAGCCTTCACAATCTCCTACATCAGCTCGGGCACTTCCGGCCAATGGGCAACTGACACAGTCAGCTTTGGCGGTCAAACACTCAGCGGGCAACAATTTGGTGTGGTGGACAATACAGGAGCAGGTAGTGGGATTATAGGAATTGGATTTGAGGGTCTCGAGTCAACACTTCAAAGGTATCCAAATATCCCCCAGAGTCTCGCAAACTCGGGTGCCATTGAATCCAATGCATATTCCATTTACCTCGACGACATTGACGCCTCGACAGGCTCAATTATCTTTGGTGGGGTGGACTCTGCAAAGTATACTGGTCAGTTGTATACTATCCCCATCACGAAACTTCCATATCTATCTTCGACCTTTTCTTCAGTCCAGGTCGGTCAAACTGAGTTCGAGGCCAGTTTCCAGGCCATCTTTGATTCTGGTACTTCTTTTACGTACCTGGAAAATGAATTGCTTGCAGATATTGCTGATGCATACGGCGCAGTATGGGATTCCACCAACGGTGCGTATTTCGCAAATAGCAGGGGCAGTGCTCAGCTGACATACGACTTTTATGGAGCCAAGATCCCCATTTATCAGGACGAGCTTTTTATTGACAAGTCCGTTTTCTTCGGCAGCAAGCAGACGGCCGGCGAATTCATGTTGACAATTCTGCCATACACCCAGGTATCCAATCTGACAATTCTGGGAGACACTTTCCTAAGATCGGTATACATTGTGTTTGATCTTCAGAACCTTCAAGTATCACTGGCCCAGTCCAGTTTCGATGCCACCAACTCGAATATTCAATCGCTTGATGACTCCGGCTTGATCCCAGGTGCCCAGGCGGCTCCACTATATAATTAGGGTATCTTTCTTTATATATTTTGTTGTTTTAGTTTTTTAAACCTTTGATGAGATAAATGCAATGAGCGAGTAAATCGAAGCCGGAGCCCCAGTTCCAGCATTATTGACTGATGAACCCACAAGTGCAGGACGTGAGAACCGTTTTGCAATTGCTTGTGCAACTCGATCTGCATTTTCAATCGAGGAATCCACCTGGAATAATCGTGAAGAGACCGGTGTACCATTACGGTACGGAAGTGCATACACCAAACTGCCCATTGAACAACCATTACCAGTCGAACTATCTGACATATACAGAACAATAGGTCCTTTTTCATTCTCCGGTATAGTCAAATGACAATAGATCGGCGAAAGGCCGGCAATCTCATATGTATGAACGTTAACTCCAGACATAATTGTTAGTGAAAAGTTGAAAAATGCGCCCCGCAGCTTTCCAACCAACCAACCAACCATGTACAGACGAGCGTTTTCCACCGTGTCCAGGCGTCTCAATGGAAGGACTCCTAAGTTTGAGAACTTCAAGGCTCCATTTATTCCTTTGGTATCGGAAACAGGCATGCCTGGAGCTATTGGAAATACTCCATTAATCAAATTACGCAGCTTAAGTGAGGAGACTGGTGCTCATGTGTATGGAAAAGCCGAGTTCATGAACCCCGGAGGGTCTGTTAAAGACCGTGCAGCTCTTTATGTTATCCAAGATGCCGAGAAAAAGGGTCTTATTAGATCTGGAGGCACTGTGGTCGAGGGAACGGCTGGAAATACCGGTATCGGGCTTGCTCATGTATGCCGAGCCCGTGGATATAAATGTGTTATATATATGCCCAATACTCAATCACAGGGCAAAATTGACCATTTACGCTTACTTGGAGCTGAGGTATACCCAGTCCCTGCTGTGGCATTTGATAATCCCGAAAATTATAACCACCAGGCTAGGCGTCATGCCGAAAGCCTCGACAATGCGGTATGGACGAACCAATTTGACAATATTGCCAACCGCCAGGCGCATATTGAGACCACTGGGCCCGAGATCTGGGCTCAGACTAACGGCAAAGTGGATGCGTTCACGTGCTCTACTGGCACAGGCGGGTCATTGGCAGGGGTGACGCGATACTTGAAGGAGATCTCTGATGGCAAGGTCAAATCGTATTTGGCTGATCCTCCGGGAAGTGTTTTGTACAGTTATATTACATCTGGTGGCAAGCTCATTGAACGAAGTGGGTCCAGTATTACCGAGGGTATTGGTCAGGGCCGGGTCACGGACAATCTGCAGCCCGATATCGGCTTATTGGACGGTGCTCTCAACATCTCTGACGAAAAGACAATCAACATGGTGTATCGGATGTTGGATGAGGAGGGATTGTATCTTGGTGCTTCTTCATGTCTCAATGTGGTGGCTGCGTATGAGACGGCCAAGTTGCTTGGGCCGGGGTCGACGGTTGTAACGTTATTGTGCGATGGGGCAGATAGATATGCCAGCCGACTGTTCAGCAGGAAATGGCTTCAATCCAAGAATCTTGACATTCTACCGGAGCACTTGCAGAAGTATATAGTATTAGAGTGAAAGCATTACGTACAAAATAAATAGATATACCTTTTTTAAAGGAAGTAATCTGGGGTTCTTCTCGACACGGACGGTTCGCCAGCCCGAGGACTGGGGTCGAATTGCAAGATAGTATGGTTAAGATGTTCGTCAACCTCCATCACTGCTGCTTGGTTCCCGCATCTATAGCAATAGTTTGGGGCCGAGAAGATCGTCACCACGTGATTTCCTTTGGACCAGCTGTATCCGTCCATCATCAATTGATGGGCTCGGGCAATCAGTTTAAGGTCATTATTGTGATTGAAATGTTCCGAGATGTCCTGGCCGAATGTATAGCCGGCTCCACGAGGCGACACGCCCCAACCGGCACGTTCATCAGGATCAGACCATAATAAGTCGCACATTGGTCCTTCATGGGGCACTTCCTGAATTCGGTCGAGTGCTCTTACATTATCGAGGGTTTCAATAGCGGGTGAAAGGCCTCCATGAAGGCAAAAGATTTGATTTTCAATCAATGCAGTCAAAGGTAAATAATCAAACAAATCGGTAAAGATCTTCCATACACTGGCACTTCCATATTTCCTTAAGCATTCATCATAGAATCCATATACTTGAGTGATTTGTCTACTTTCATGATTTCCACGAAGAATCGTCACTCTATTTGGATATCGGATCTTCAATGCCACTAAAAGACTGACTGTTTCCACTGAATAATAGCCTCGATCCACATAATCCCCCATAAATAAATAATTAGTGTCTGGCGAACGGCCGCCGATTCGGAACAATTCCTGTAAATCATGGAATTGGCCATGGATATCCCCACACACCGTAACAGGACTACTGACGGCTTGAACATTGGATTCCATACACAATACATCTCTGGCCATATCACAAAGTTTCTTAACTTGATCTTCATTAAGAATCTTACATTGAGATAATGTTTCAATCCATCCATCCAAATCCCCTACACTTGCATCTTCATCAGCCACATTTTGATAAAGTCTTTTATCCAATGGATCTCCAAATGCAAAATCCCCTCGATACGACCCTTCTTCCGGATCTTCCATAATCACATCATTACTAGGTGATAAAGCATTGCTAGGATTGGTTTCAGAACCCATATTTTCACTCGAAAATTAAACCCCCCCTACTACGACTATGAATATCAATTCCTTTAAATATGTCCAACTCAAAATCTTGTTTCTGTGTTTGAACAACCCCGTTTGTGGTCGATGTTTGTCAAGAATCCTTGTTTTTGTTTGGAGGAAACTGAATCTTTTGGGTAATCCACCACCAAGGATTTTGAGTTTGATTAACAAGACATAATGGACAGACAAATCACCTTAATATTGGCCGCCACTATTCCTTCTTTAGGGATAGGAAAGGCAGGGGGGTTACCATGGCATTTATCTCAAGAACTCAAGTATTTCAGACAAGTCACTTCGGGGGGGATTGTAATAATGGGCCGTCGAACATGGGATTCCATTCCTTCGAAGTTCAGACCTCTTAAAAACCGTGTAAACGTAGTTTTGACCCGTAGTTTGGCTTCAAATCCTGGAGGCGATTATATTAATGCCTCATCATTGGATGATGCCTTGAATAAAATCGCCTCCATTCCTGGAAACATCTTCATCATAGGAGGTGCTCAAGTGTATCGAGACGCTTTAAAGCATCCAAACACCTCCAATGTGCTTCTTACTGAAATCTCTTCTACTTCTCCAATTGATTGTGATACTTTCTTCTCCGAGTTCCCATGGACCCCAAAACGTCACAATCAACAGACTTCAAACCTTTGGCGCCGGAAATCTTATGACGAATTAACTCAGTTCGTGGGCATGGATGTGCCATCTGGAATCATTGATGAGAACGAATATAAATACGAATTCACGCTGTGGCAAAAATCAAAATAACATAATATAACAATCAACTAAAAACAAATATAGATATATATATATATCATCATAAAAACCCCAGCAATAAAATAAATAGATATGTCACGAAATGTATACTCTGTTCATGATGGCTATCTCTCGACATAATACATGCCAATCCACCTCCCGTAACCACCCCTCACCAGACTTTCTATGCATCTCCTCCCACTTGACAAGCTCAAACATAAAACGCAGATTCGGCTGGATAATGACATTCAACCGTCGCACTCGTACAAACAAATACGCCCGAGGAAGCCCAACCGATAGTCGCTTCATCACCTCGGCAATACATACCGTGGCCGACCTCGATACACCCACTCGACAATGCACAAGCGTGGGCTCTCCAAGACGATATCCCTCATCAAGAAACTCCAAGCATTGTGCAAGAGAACTCGTCAGTGCATCTACCCCATCATCCTGGATATTGTTCATATACATCACCTTGGAAATCCCCTTCACCGGAGCATGATACACCCGACCACAACTCAACTCCGTGCCATCTCCATCGTCATCCGTCATGTCATCGTAGTCCATCCAACTCAAACATTCGCCAACACTCAACACCCGCTTGATGCCCAGCTTGACAAGCATGTCGGGGTTCTCGGCATGTATCAAAGACCCCAAATACATGTGGGGTAGGATTCTAGAGGGAAAGCTGCCGTCCAGCTTGGTGAACCACATGTCGTTGTCCGAGAATCGGTCACTGCTACTAAAGCGAACCTCGCAATCCATGACCGACCCGCGGTTCACATGGTACTTGCTGCCCGCAACCGCAGGCGAGTGCTCCAACAACATCTCCTGTAGAGAAACAAGCGTGATTGCGTCGAGGGGGAAGCAGAAAAACGGCCGGTTGTACTTTGTATGCAAGTCAATCCAAGCCTGGGGTGCTGTCACCCCCGTCGAGTATATTGTATAAGCCAATGCCAAAAGTGACGTCTCGGTGTATCCATCATTACAGTACATGAGCACCCCCGCCGGGAGATCCTTATAGCTGACCTTGCATCGCAGATATAGCAACTTGCAGAGACTGACTATAGAGTAAAAGATGTCCTCGCGATAATTCGTCGTCAACGAGATTGAGCCCGAGGACGGGAATTGGATCGATAACGGCGTCAGCTCCTTGGGCCCACTCTTTTCGTCTTCCATATCTGCATCAGTATCATTGGTCTCCAACAGGTTCGATGCTTCGATGATAAAACTATTCAGCACAGAAGCAGGTGGCAGTTGTGCTCCTTCAAAGCATTCCACAAACGTCGCCCAGTTCCTGGCCTGGAATAGCGCCACTTCCTCCTGTGAAGTTGACTGAGGCGAGGGTGCTGCGGTCTTGTCGTCTGACGTGCTCTGGAACATGCCCACAAAACTCTCGAAATCAATTGTATTGCCGAGCCAAACAGTATTCTTGGATCCCTCCTTAAATTCTCCAATCGGCGATGCACTGGACATCATTGACATTTCAATCCGTTCGTGGAACAGAAAGTTTGCATCCCAGTTTTTCAGTCGTAGCTCGTTGCGATCGCATAGGTGCGACTCGGGTGGAATCGAAACAACATGCGCTGCAGTGCTTATGTAGTCATCCATGGTACTAGTACATAGAAACGTTCTGTATACTGCGTCGACTTTTGAATGCGATTTTCTAAAATTCTTTTGTGCTCCGGCAATTAATTTGGCCATTGATTTCGCAATCTCCTCATCCTGACTATCTGGCGCATATACAATGATATCCGATATTGTGGCCCACTTGGCGACCTGGATTTGAAAGTTCCGCAACGAGATTCCCTCCTGAGGGTCTAAGTAAAGGAATTTCGGCACAAATGGCAACTCGGCGGCTCCAGCTGACAAGGTACTAACGATGCCACCGATCATGGTCATGAGTCCATGCGATGAGTCAGATGCGGTTGTTTTGGCGTCTTCGAATGCAATTTCTAGATCGCATTCCCGTGTGTCGGCGTGTCGGCAGAGCACTTCGTCCGGCAATACGGTACCCACCAGTTGGCCAAAGGAATTTGACGGGTCACCGACCTTGACTAACAACAAACCTCTGACGCCGTCGGGGACATCGAAGGCCGGGTCATCAGCATCGATGGATAGGGTTGTTGGACGGACCTCGAATTCGGCTCCATGTCTATCACGAAAGCGTTTGAGAGGGTCTAGAAATGCACGTTGGTTTAGATTGCAAGGGTTAACTCCATGTAACCAAGGAAATACCACATCTACATCGGGGAGAGGTTTTGAATAATGGTAATCAATGGCATCAACCACTGTTTGGGCCGAGATCTTAAAGATTTTCAAACTCGAGTCTAGGATTTCTTTGATGATAGTGTTATCAAACAGGGGTCCATCGCCGATCGGGAGGCTTTCATCATCTTGGGAAATTTTCGAGGGAGGAGAAGGAGGTAGATCCGGTGTGAGTTGTTGTTCATGAACGATGATTTGTTCTTTTTCATCGACTATAGTGAGGATTGGAGGAGAATTGGGTGGGGTTGCCGGTATTCGTGCTGCATGATTGTGATGATGATGATGATGAGGATGAAGGATTGGTCGAGGGGAAGTATTCGTAGAAGAGGAAGAAGAAAGTTTCAAGATGGTTTGATTGGTAACAATAGAAAGAGATTCGGAAGTTCTTGGAATAGAAGAACCTTTAACTTTCTTTCGACTGGGGGGGTTATTAATCGATGGTTGAGGTTCAGTGGTAGAAGAAGCCGAAATACAATCTGCAACCATCCCCGGGATTGCAGATGAGGACATTTGTATATCGATAGATTCCAACCAATAAATTAGAAACACAAATATCCTTCAATCAATAATGAATAATCAACAATCTATTCGGGATTCAATGTTCCGTGATACAAAAGAGGAGAGAATGAGGGAGGACCGCCTTGTGGGAAATACGGCTAAAAGGTCACCCTCCTGTAGGCCATTGATTTGTGCCTGGATCTACCACTGATAAGCCAGAAATGATTTGATGCCATGTAATAGCCTGCATATAAGTTGCAGATGGATTGTTTATTATATAATAATATAATTATCAAATGATTTAAAAAAAAAAAGAACATTTAACGTCGACCCATTGCTTTATTCCAAGTTCCTTCAGTGGCTTTCTCAAACCGATCAATTGCATTGGAAATATTATCAAGAGCAGGTCGAACATCCAATATAAAAGATGGCATTCCTGTTTGATCATCATCGGGTCCAGCATAATAATCAATCACATATCTTATTTGAGTCCATTCTCCATTATTTGTTGCACGAAGAACCGTCCAATCATGACGATCAAATGGTGGCAGAGTACCGAATTTCGAAGGATAAACTTTACCCAACATTTGTAACATATAAGCTCTTGGTGACATATCATCGGGACGACCCGTGAATTTCAATAATCTAGGGGTTGTAAGAGTCTTTTGTGAATAAGGTTTTTCCCATGCAAGAATCTCCTCCCAAGCCCCTTCATTAAGAAAATTGTGGACATCAACCATAGGTTCCACTGCATCTTCGGGGATCTCCCCTCCTCCTTTCCTTAACATGGCATTCATCATTTGTTGAGGAGATGGATATTCCCATACCCCATCATTAACATCTTCTCCTTTAGGAATCGATGAAAGGGTTCTTTCAGTAGGTAAATATATCCGTTGTCCTGGAGCCCGTTTCGATGATAATTTCGGCATATTATTTAAAGGATTAATCTCCTCTTGTTGACGACTTTTAAACCATGATGATGCCGACGATGCCGATGACGACGAAGTTTGAGAAGAATGAACAACCGGACATTTTGTTATTTGCTCTGAATTATTATTATTATTATTGACTTGAGCAATATTCCGGCCTGTTTTCTCCAAATATTTGCTATGATCCACAGGACATTTGCCTCCAGTGCTTAATGATGATGGCAAAGATGATTGCTCAAACTAATCAAAACATCGATATAAATTAATATCTTCACAATCTTTTTAATACTTGATTAACACATACATCAATATTTGAAGTTTGATCTGCCCAAAACCAACCCATGTTATGATTCTCTCTTTTTTGAGGCTTTCTTTGGTCCGGCACTTAATATTTATTGATTATCGGTTCCAAATTTTTTTATATTCCGGGTTTTTATTTTTTAATTTTCCTTTCATTGGGAGTTATCCCCCACTTATCGGCGTATATTCCAGTATCGCTAGTTTATGTGCGAAACGTACTTCTTCTAGACTATACGATACAAACATTCCATTAAGAAGGAAATTACAATCGATTGATTCTTTGGATATTGGTTGATTATATTAATCATCAAATTTGAATATTCATATATATTATTGTTTAATATTCAAATTGACTGGAAGTTGGGAGATTGATCTTTTATCTAGATATATCAAATCATCATAGTAGAAGAGGACCAGTTCAAGAGGTTACAACAAGATTCACCATTTCTGTATATAAAGGCAATTTTTGGTGGGTTGGTGAGATATTTTTTGTCAATATTTTTTAAGAAAGAAAACAATCTTGATTGGATTACTACATGAAGATTAGTCGATCATTGCCGTTATGTCATTGGAAACATCTTACACATTTGAAAATGCTAGTCTTACCGAAGTATTACAAGATCTCGTAGTTCGGTTTGTGATTAATTGTCCTGTTGAAGACCTAGAATCATCCGAACGGTTGTTCTTCCAATTAGAAGAGGCCCAATGGTATTATGAGGATTTCGCCCGAGTGCAAAATACCTCACTGCCATCTTTGAACTTGGCCAAGTTCACGGAAAATATCTTTGCAGTATGTCCTCTATTGTATGAATATAGTGCGGATATAATGAAGGACTTGACCAAGTTCAGGAGTTACAAATCCGCTATCCCAGTTAGAGGAGCGATTATTTTGAACAAAAAAATGACAAAGGTCTTAATGGTTAAAGGTTGGAAATCCGCTTCTACTTGGGGATTTCCAAAAGGAAAAATCAATAAGGATGAAAAAGATGAAGATTGCGCAGTGCGTGAAGTCTATGAGGAGATTGGTTATGACATCTCTCCATTCTTGGTTGCCGGCGACTATGTGGAGGCCTCCACATATGGCAAAAACATTCGACTGTATATCTGCAGAGGTATACCCGGCAATACCCTGTTTTGTCCCCAGACTCGTAAAGAAATCAGCAAAATCGAATGGCAGGACGTGGAGAAAATGCCCGGCTACCCGGGAAAAAAGAGAAGTGCCCGGGAAAACGAAGAGGCCAGTAGCCGGTACTTCAATGTCGCACCCTTTATGTCTGGAGTGGCAAAGTATATCGCCAAAGCAAAGGGATTGGCTTCTAGCCTTAGCAAATCTGAATCGGATGCACTCAAAAACCTGTTGGGGGTTGGCAAAAAGGTACCGGTCACTTCTCAACAAGGAACAGACGGACTCGTTTCGGCGGCAAATTCTGTTACTACCACTACTGAGATCCAAGACGACGATGCTGCTGCACAGAACCTTCTAAGTCTGTTGAAGGGATTGCCTTCTCAGCAAGCACCAATACCTTCCAATGCTTCAACTCCAGCACCCACAGCATCGCCTTCGGTACCGTCGGGCTCGAGCGACCGTAAGATATTGCTGAATCTTTTGAAGCAAGGCAATGATTCGGATGACCAGCATGATCTTGAAAGTGCGAAGGAGATTTTGAAGCTGCTCAGGAACGAGATAGATCAATCAAGCATCGCCAGTGCCCCGGTACCTCAGTTCCCCATGTACAACTATGGCCACTTCCCTATGCCTCCTCAGTTTATGGGAGACCATCAGCTGCCACCCCCACTTCCTTTTGGTATGCCCCCTCCTCCGTTCGGGGCCCCACCACCTCCTTTCCCAATGATGTTACCGCCTGTTCCTCCTGCACAGCTTGGACCACCTTTTACACCTCCATCGGCCCCATCGCAGGTCGGTGTGCAAAGTGTCTCCGAGCTCGAGAAGCAAACTCCTCCAGGGCCACCTCCTCCACCAAATCCGATTTTGCTGTCACTTCTCAACTCGCGTCGGCAAGCCGGCCATAGCCCTGCACAAAGCTCTGAACAACAGAAGGACCTTCGCTTTGACGCTGCTCATCATGCAAAGAGAGACAACAAGCCAATCAAGCTCAGCGATCTGTTTGGTAAGGCGCCCGATTCGCCTGGTGGCCGTACCACAGGCGGAAGTGCTCTAATGTCTTTACTACAAGACCAAAGCCGCCCTCAGCAGGAGTCTAGCAAGCCGCGCACTCCACCTCTCCAGACAGTTGAGGCTGTGGAGGATGGGGGATCATTATTACACTTATTACATGCCAACTCTCAGTCTAAAACTACGCCTTCCACTCCACCTGTGGCAACTATTCCCGAACGATCTTTATCAAGCTCCCTGTTGGGTCTTCTAGGGTCCAATGGCCCCACTTCTAAACACGTTGGGCAATCACCTGTGCTGGCTGCTAATAGTAATGGTAATGGTAATGGTGAATTAGCTGGAAACCTACGAAATGGGGCTGCAGTATCAGCTCAGCGAAATTCCAGTCTACCACAGCATCAAGTTTCTCAGCCAGCCCCATCGCCACCAATTGGCTCTCAAACATTAATGGATTTGCTCAAGGGTCCGAGTGCTAATGTACAACCGAAGCAAGAGAATCGGGGGGTTGAGGAGCTTGAGGAGAAAGTGGATGGAATCAAGCTGAATTCTGGCGGTCGAAGCGAGTCATTGATGGATCTACTTAGGTCATCTCCGATCCCGACCCCAATTGCGCCTCCGACTCCGTCCGCAGCACCTGCCGCCGCAGAGCAGGCGGGGTCTAAGGCAGCAGCATCATTAATGGACCTGCTGCAGACGCAGCAGCAGCATAAGTTAGTGCCTGATACAAATGACTCGAAGGAGGAAGTGATTGAAACATCAATTGCAGCCCCGGAATTCCCTGAATCAGCAGCACCGGCACCGAAGCCGGCACCACAATCGTTATCTACAACCAAGCTCATTACATTTTTAAATGGCTTTGCTGCTGGATCTGTGTCGTTAAAGCAATCATAGTAATAAATAGTTTGATATAACGACAACAAAGTGATGGATCTCGATCTTATCGGCGACGTATTCTGTGCGCAGATCAAGCGAGATCGGCGGCTGCAACCATAAGGCCCAATTAGGAAAAAATCTTGTTAAGGGGGTATGGGGCCTCCTCAATTGAGTGAGGCTCAACCGAGGAGGGGTGAAAAGAAAAAAAAAGTGATTTCAGGGATGCAAGGGCAATCAAACATGGAACCATTCTTGGGGTGAGACCTTGTTCTTTGTTCTTTTACAATTGTAGCCAAAGAGGGTCGTATTTCCCGATTGCAGCCCATCCTAGCGCGAGCCGTACATTGGCGGCCGTGAGTTTCAAAATCCCGACCCAAATGCCCGTCGTCACCTACCAAAACACTAAAGTATGAAAATCAAAACCTTTTTTCCAGGCTAGTGACAAAAACAATTGTCGATTCCAATTGCATGCGTCTTGGATCGGGCAAGGGAGGGAGGCAAGATTGACCACAAATCCCCCGAGATATAAGTTGGAATTTGGAATTGTGGGGAAAATGACGTTCATACGGCGGCGAGCCTCATAATTTCTCTGGCCTGTGTTATCTTGTATTGCAATTTAAGGGGTTAACACGAAGAAGGGGAGGCAGGGAAAAAGTAAATTAATCATATGTATAAGCGAGGCGGCGAATTAATATATCCAGGTCTCGACATGAGCTGCGGGCGGTCATGCAAATAATCATTGCAGAGTAGTCGAAAAGCCGTTTTAAAAATTTACGGTCCAAAGGTTAAATCTGTGAGCCGGGTTTTACCCGTTATGAATGTGAGGTGAGATATGTACATAATTGACCATAACTGTAAAGATCGAATGGGGGGGTTAATTTTTTTTTCTATGGAAAACAAAGTTTACTTTATCAAAATTGAGAGCGACATTATTGTTTGAGACTAAATCAGATCGTATACTAAAACCTGCGTATTAGCGGCCTTCTCCTTTAAATTTTGGTTATAGATCATATTGGAGAGTAATTGAAGGAATACACCCCTGAGTATATATTATATTATTATGAGGATAATAAATAATAAATTGGTTAGTTAGTCATTCAATTAACTAATATAATATTTCCATTATTATTCAACAAGGGCCTTAAAAACAAGCATAAGAAGATAACGACACCCACTTCTGCAATGCTGTTCTAAATAAGTATTGGATTTGACAAAAGTAACCCCGCACATATTAGTTTTTGACAGCCCACGCATGCCCCTTGATAACTCGAAAGTTTTGACTTTAAGCATGGTTAATGTATGTGTAAGTATATAACAATAAATTTAACGAAAGTTTAAATATCTATAAAGTAAAATCCCGGTTATTTCAGTTATATATCTTCTTTAAGACAATAAATAGTTGAATTACTTTTCTGTTGTCTAAGCCCGAAGGAAACGGTTGAATATATGCATCTCAAGCATGGATCGGAGTAGACCATTACTTTTGACGCCATCATCCTTCAAAAGTGACAGGTTGGCCCAACAACAGGGACAGATTTGGGGCTTTGACGATAAAAAACAAAACCATTGATTTACCACATTCATTTCGATGCAATTGATGCATTATGCGTCAAACCTTTTTCTGTTGAACCAACATCATCATACATGGACCATCGCCAACCACCCTTTATGAGAGCCCGCTTACCACCTCAAATCAATGATTTGAGGTTCAACGGGTTTGAATTCTTTGAAAGGTTTCATCTGTCAAAACTGTCAAAAAGTCTTTGACAAGTACTAACCCCTCATCCATTCCATATTCCTTACCCAATTGTTGTTTCAAGTCTCTCTTTATACCCAATTCCTTGATTCTTATATATATATGTAATCTACAAGGTAAAGACTATAATAGCAAATATCTAAAATCAATCTTAGCAAAGCAAAAAAAAAAAGTAATATCAGGGGGGGTGGTGGTCGTGCAGTCTGAAAAACAAAAATTCACTTCCTTTTACTAGCATTTAATGGGTGGAAAAGAAGAAGTGGGTATTTACTACAGGCTCACCCGTCACCTCCCAAATCACTCACAACCACCCCCTTGCCTACAGGGAATAAACCAAAAATCATTCAATTTACTTGTTTATAACAAGAAAGCCTCATTGACAAGGTTTATAATAAGATCCTTATCCCTCATTTCATTTGTATTCTTTTGTTTGAAGTGAATTGGGTAATAGACAATTTAAAGTTTTTCTTTTCAACTATTTGGATCGGGTCCTCTATTACTTTTTTCTTCTTTTTGGTTACTGGGGAATCAAAATCAAATCTATCAAATCTCAACACTTTTTCTTGTCATTCTTGTTCTTCTTCTTCTTCTTTTTCCTACAAATTTTTTTTTTGAATCTTTGATCAAAAAAAACCCTTAGGGGGATTTCTCCTTTCATTTATATTCATCATCTTTCTTCTTCTTCTTCTTCCTATTATCCTTTTCACCTTGTTGCATTCTTTATGACCTTCTCTTTCATCCTACCTTCTTCATCTCCTCACTTTTCATAGGGGGTTATCCATATCCAATCTCTCTTTTCCAAAAGAGTTATCTTTCTTCCTTCAATCTTTTCCTCTCTCTCTCTCCATGAGTTTGCCGGCATCTTGTACCACCACCACTACTGCAGTGGCAGTGGCTGCAGCTCACAACACTTTGGATGTAACCATGGTTCATGACAATCATTTCAAATTCATCAATTCATTTCCTCATAACTATCTCGATGAAAATGATGATTTCGATGATTATGAAAATGATATTGAACCGACGCCATTGTTGAAAACAACCTCTTTGGCATTGGAACGAAAATCCTTACAACAAATGGAGGCCGATGCGGCTTCAATTGTGGATAAGGAGTATCGTAATGATATAATCAAACATATGGCCTATGTTTTGCAATCAACCGAATGTGATCCAAATATGATGGATTTACAACCGGAATTAGAATGGCATATGAGACCGTACCTGTTGGATTTCTTGGTTGAATCCCATCTGGGTCTAGACCTGTTGCCGGAAACATTGTTCTTGGCCATCAATATCATTGATCGTTATAGTTCCAAACGGGTCATCTACAAACGTCATTACCAATTGGTTGGATGCTCGGCGTTGTGGATTGCTTCCAAATATCAGGATCGGAAACATAAAATCCCTACTTTGCAAGAATTGAAACTGCTTTGTTGTGGAGCTTATGATTCCCATATGTTTATTCAAATGGAATCTCATATCCTTAATACTTTGGAATGGGCGGTTGGAACCCCTACTTGTGATGCCTATGTGGATTTGTATCTAAGTCACCTTGGATTATTGCAAACCCCTGGCTTGAGATTCTTGACGATGTACATATGTGAATCGGCCATGTTTCACAAATCTCTATTGGCCTTCAATTCTCAAGTCATCTCCAGTTGTGCCATCATCCTCGCCCAGATCGTCTTGTCTCCCGATGCCGACTCATATTCTGTGTTTCCGGAAGGCTCAAAACAACACAACTGTCTGCAATTGCTGGCAAACTGCTTACTGTTTCCAAGTGGCTGCTTGCAACAAAAATACTCAAAACCAAAGTTTGATCAAGTCTTTGATCTGGTATCAAAGTTCTTACAATCAAGAAATGTCAATAACTCCACCGATGATGATGCTGCCGAATCGCCTATCTCAACCTTACCATCCCCTGCTGCCAGCCAAGTCTCATACCATCAGGATTATACTTACTCGTCCCGTCATGTGACGGCGATTGGCAAAGCCGCCACTGCCGTTGCAGTCTCGGTTGGTCATCATCATCATCATCATCATGCAGACATTGGCACTGGCTACATTACCCCGCCATTTACGCCCGCAGAACCTTACGCTTGAAGGAGGTTTGTGCCGCGCTATTTTATTATTATTTTATTCTTTTGCATCGAAAAAAAAATCATTCCCCGAGGATTGAATTCCCAAAAGTCATTTTTTTCGCTTTTATTACAAAATACTCTTTGTTGGCCAACTCATCAATTCGCTCTCTCACTTTTTAATTAGACTTTGGTATATAGCACTTCTTTTTTTAGTTTTCCTTCCTTCTCGTTTACTATGTAGCAATAGTAATTTGCATAATTAATGTATGTGTTACACGTTTATAGGCCAAATTTAGACTTTCAATCACTAAGGCAACGCGATGGGTTGGCAGGGTTGCAAACTCAGGGGGTTATCTTTATTGCTTTTTGACCATGCATGATTAACCTCGTGCATGCAGAAGACCACCAATCCGGCCATTACCCCAACTCCCGATTATGTCATACTTACATATACCGAATTAGCTCTCTTACTCAAGCCACAAACCCCTGTTAAACAGTTGCACAACACGACCTGAAGAGCTGGCATTAGCTGCTAATCGTACAAGACAGATATTGACCTAAAACCGCAACAGGGTTTACCCTAACCCCGGGTTACCCGGCTGGCCTACCAGGGTAAGGGCGCACCTGCAATATCTCTTTGTGTGCGATTCTTGGGTGGCGAAGTTTTTTTTTTGTTTTTTTAGGGGGAAAATTTTTCCCTTTTACTCCCCCTTCTTTTATTTTCTTATATATAGTACGGTATCCACAAGGTTCGTTTTTGACGATTATCGGGAATTTTGGATTGGGTTGATTTTAGTCCAATCGTTTCATGTATATCGATTGGTAATTGTCAAGACTATTCGTGGTTCTTGGTTCGGTTCGATTCGGTTTGGTTCGGTTAATGGTATTTTTCCGACAATGGCTGTGATTACGAGACGTCACTACAGTAACGCCACCACCACGTCGAAGGTGTTGAAATCGTCAAGGCCAAGATTACAGGCCAAACCCTTAAATAAAACACCTGAAGATGATTTACTCATGAGTTTATGTATAGAGCTCTTGAAGGAGAAGTATCCTAAGGGCCTTACCATTAAGGAAATGGCGGATTCTTTGCTTGATAATAAGGAAAATAAGAATATCTGCAAATCGTCAACTATCCTATCGACAAAGCTCAACTCCTTTTATCGGCGATGTCATCCTTTAGAGGATGAAACCCTTGATAGCGGCACTTTGAATAGTGGAGGCGGGGATTCATGTCCCATTATAAGGGAACAATGTAGTGAACCTCCTAAACGGTTGGTGTATAGGTATGCTCCGCCGGAAGACATGGTCACAGAACAAAAGAAACATCAAGTGGATCTTATTGATCAGTTCCCCTTATCACCACCCTCAGAAGATGATATAAAGATTACTCTAGAAGCTCAACAACCACATGCCCCTGTTCCGGAAGCAGCAGCTGGGTCTGTTAGTCCTTCTTCTTCTTCTTCTTCTACTGCTGTTGAGAATGGGTCTTCGCCGTACCATCTCAGGAGAGTGATTAAGAAAACACCGCATGCGTTCACCCCTCCTTTAAGACGGAAGTCTAAAACAGAACCAAGGGGTTCTATATCATCCTCGCTGGTCGATGATTCTTGCAACCCGTATTACGATATTAATACGCCTCTCGCTACCCCGCAGATCGAAACCTCTTTCATGTCATGGATCTATGCCGACGACTCGATGAACTTCGATATCACCTCCCCTGAAGCTATCACTCTTGATGATCTAGATTCTATGCTCTCTTGATCCCCTACTCTATTTATTTGTTCTCTTCAACCATCCTTGTAGGATATTCTCTCTGCTCTTTTATTCTTTTTTTTTGGCTTTTTGGGGTCCGGTCTGTATTATATAAATGATATATAGCTGAAAATATACGAAATTTCATACCCTTGATTTTGCTCTCTAAGTCGATTTCTTGGCGATCGACAATGCGCATTGCTGCTGTCAGCGGCACGCTGCGTCGCTCGCTTTTTAGCCGTGCTTCCAAAACATGGGCCAAATTCGAAATCACCCGCTACGTCAGATTGATGATAATGTCAATATTGCTGTTCTTAGAAGCAGTTTCTTGACTGGAAGTGCCAGTACAATGTACAATCATTCAAGTAACAATGATTCAACTTCAAGAGTTTTAGGCTGCAAACTGACTCAAAGTTACATGTGAGTTAAGATCAACTCCCGCACGAGGTTGCACACATAAAAGTTGACAAAAGTTCATAAAACAATTGGGCCTTATTGGCAACACAGACATTGCCATATTGGCCCCATAACAAAGAGAAATAAATACCTAAATATACGAGAACTATAAATTGTCATTAGACTCCGCCGTTTTGGCGGCAAGACCGTTCAATCTGTTCATTTCGCGGTCGCGTAAGGGTAAGGAGTCAGAACCTAGACATTCCATTGGATTATCATCGACAATGACCAAAGAGCTCGCTGAGTTGGCTCTAGAGGTAACATAGATGCCAGACCTGGATTGGCGATCCGGCATCGCATAAACTTTATCAAAGGTCCTCCCCTGAGCCTTGTGAGCAGTGATGACATAAGCGGGAGTGAGAGGCACCTGAGTCAAGCAAACGGAGTGGAATTTCCCAGGCAGAGTGAACGTCACAGGCGAAATCGGTGCATGGCCGGGAGCAAAGCCCGGGATTGGCTTAAACCTGGGGCCGTCAACCTGGATGGTGACACACGACGGGGGCCTATCGACGTAGAAAATACCGTCAGCAAGTTTGAATACTTGACTGCCGATAACAAGACCGACGCCGCGAATTATGCCTTCTTTGCCATTGACAAGTCCCAGGCCGATATTGATGTTTTGCGTCAAGGAAACACGCATTCCCTTCAGATAAGGGAAGATTCCAGGACCTTTGATCGCAGACTGATCGCCAAGCTTCAGCATGTCCAGTAACAGAAGATCAGAAAATTTACCGGTGTGTTGAGCAGCAAAGTAGTAAAGGGATTCATTGATTCTGCTAGCATTGAGGCGTACGGCCGACAGATTGAACGCGTGGCGAACCTGACTGGTGAAAGTTATGACCTGTTCGTTGGGCAGATACTTTATATCTTTAATCCGAATGGTCTGGAGACCAGAAATCAATGATTTCACAGTCACGCCCTTCTTGAAACGAAACGTCTTAGCCGTTCTACGAAACAGGGATCACCAGCCTGATGGACCTGTTCTTCTAAAACCACTGCTTCATGGACGCCATTCCAAAGTACAGAGCCCCTTTTATCCGGATGAGACATATTCTCACTTGATGTATCCCATAAAGCACGCCCACTAACAAGGGAAAGCTGATATATATCGCCAGCCAGGATGACTATATCAATGCCACCGTAATCAGCCTCGTTACCCTTAATTCTCTTCATATTGAAATCGACCTGGTCCAGTTGATGTTGTGCAAGCATGCTGATGTCGTCAATTACAAACGCCTTTATTTCTGGCCATTGATGTTCGATTTTGTCCGAAAGCCTGCCAGTCTCGCTGTCGCTTCTTAGGACCACAGCGGAGTGAACAGTCATACCATCGATTTTGTTAGCAGCGGTGCTACTGGGGGATGTGAGCAAGATTTCATCTGAGCGGGATTTTATATCGAAAAGACTTTTGATGGCCATAATCACTCGAGTTTTGCCGGTTCCAGCTTCACCACCGAGATGAATTACCAGTTGGGGAGGAGTTGACTCGGAACTGTCCACTAGATCCATATGTCTAGCCACCCGGTCTAGCATGGTAGTCTGGTTTTCGTTCAAGGTGAATGTATCGACAATTTCATCAGCAGCCTCGGATCAGGACGGAAAGTCACTACCAAATATCGAATTATCATCGGGCCTAAATGGAAAAATATCATCAGCATCACCACTGTCCAAGATAAGTTTGAAACGCTTGGCATGTTTATCAATGGACGTTTCGCTGTCTACAGCTTGACCGACTCCAGGAGAGGAAGTATGGCGACTTCCTAGCCAATCGCAAACTCCGGCAATAATTTCGGGGTCACCGTTAGGTGCCCTAGGAAGTTTAGAATCTGACATCTTGTTATTGGCACTGGCAACGAGGTCGGCGCCAAATAGCTCCTTGACGTGTAATTCGTCAAGTGCAGGTTCGCTTTTGAGCTCTTTCGGAGAGCTACAACTTTGAAAAGCTTGAACCTTTTCTGCAGAATATTCATCATCCTGTTGCAGCAGTTGCTGAGGAGTAATTGTGGAATGTGATTTATCTTTATTGGTGTTTCTTGAGTGTTCGATACTGACTGAGGAGGAGTGGCATAGATGCTTTGATGTTTCGCATCTGACGATGTTGCAGAAGAAGAATCTGGACTCACAGGTTCAACTCGCTTCTTAGCTGTTGCCCGTCGCTTTGAAGAACTTGTCTTTGATTCAGAGTTTAATCGCTTAGGACCCATTGTGTATTGAATTTTACAGATTTGAAAATCTCTTAACGTCCCTAATTAATCACACAAATATGATAGTGACTTCACTGACCTGGTTATAGAAGAACAAGTGGTAAAAATTATGACCGAAGAACCAGGTGCAGGGACTCCCAGGTGACGTTGAACTCAATGATCCGGAAACGGTAAATCAACGGCCGATCCCTGCAATAAGATTAGAAAATTAATTAACAGATTTAGGTCTTATCTAAACAAAGTAATGGTAATAGCAAAATAATGACAAGTTTAAAACAACAAAAGGAATATACACACAACGTTATCTGATCACCTTCTTTAGGTTTTATGCCATTTGGACGACACGCGATTGCGACATGACGGGATTTCCGCCTTGTTTTCCCCATAAACTGCGAATTTTGCTTCTATCATGCAACTGCAGCTATCTGCAAGTGCACATACTTCATCAAATGGCAAATCTAACCGAGTTTCACCCTGAAAACCGCTAAAATCTGGTTTTGATCGGCGGAATCACTGCCTAATTAGGCGATTCCCTAACCCAGGTGAAGCCACCTTATATTGTAGCTCAATTTTTACTTTTCAGTTACGGCCATATCCAGATGACAGCACGATTCCCCGTCCGATCAATCATAGTTAAACATCTGAGAGCCTTACCCAGTAGTATAGTGGGAGACCATATGCGAACAGAAGGTGCTGTAGCTTTTTTATT
The DNA here is from genome assembly GCA_030574215.1 of Diddensiella santjacobensis. Classification (NCBI taxonomy): domain Eukaryota; kingdom Fungi; phylum Ascomycota; class Dipodascomycetes; order Dipodascales; family Trichomonascaceae; genus Diddensiella; species Diddensiella santjacobensis. The sequence continues at coordinate 60,663 of JAJMEO010000017.1, forward strand.
TCTTTGCTCTACTTTTTGGGAACGGTGATTTGCCGTTTAGCGGTGGGCAACCATTAAGCGAAACTTGACATATGCGTTTTATAATTTTTTTTGAATCAATCAATTATCATGAGCAGGTCGATTGGGTATGCTAGAAGCTACTCGACGTCTTTAACGGTTGATTCTTCGAGGAGTTTATGTCTTAAGATGTTAGAGTATGAGATGTTCTTTTCTTGACGAAAGACAATTGGACTAATACTGATGTTTATAGGCAACAGGACCGATCTTCGTTCGTTCTCCACCGATATGTGCCTCGCCAGGCACAGGATGCATTCTTGGGGATACGGGCATTCAATCTTGATGTGGCAAGGGTAGTAGATACTGTTTCGGACAAAAGTATAGCGGCGCTTCGATTCGATTTTTGGAAATCAACTATTCAAAAGGTATTTGCCGAGTCTCAGCCATTGGTACCAAACGAACCTACTGCAATGCTACTATCGAAAGCGATTAGAAGCGACGGTATCACTCTATCGAAGAGATACTTCATTACTCTGATGCAGACTCGACAGACATATTTCGGGGACATTACATTCCGGAATCTGGATGCAATGGCGTCGTATGGGGAAGGCACTTACTCACAGCTCAACTACCTGACTCAGGAGGCCTTGTACTCGATATCGCCGGGGACTTCTAAGTTTCTACACGAATATCCCGAGATTGTAAACCAACTGGAGGACATTGTGGCCCATATTGGCCAGGCGACGGGAATTGCTACGTACTTACGAGGGTTTCGGTACTATGTGTTTAGCAAGCGGACTGTGCCGTTACCGGTTGATCTGATGGCCAAGTACGATATTTCGCAGCAGCAAGTGCTTAATGCCGAGTCCGAGGGTCAATTGCTACAAGCGCATGGCAAGGCCATATCGGAGGTGATATTCGAGACTGCTACAAGAGCGAATGATCATCTATTGTCAGCAAAGTCGTTATTTGAAAATATAAAATCCTCTTTACAAGCGGCGGGGGGTGCAAAACAAAAAACCACTGTGCCCGATGCAATGTTCGTACCCATCATGACACTGATACCCGTGCAGTTGTATTTAGAAAGACTGGAGAAGGCCAATTTCAACATTTTGGACCCCAAATTGGCCAAGGTCGAATGGCGGTTGCCTTACCGGTCATACAAGGACTACACGTTTCGAAGTTTCAGTTAGTTTTCCCGATACAAGGGGGGCGAGCCATTTGGACGACGTAGGTTGGCGTTATCGAACGACAGCAGTCGACGGCCCAGGTTTCCGAAGCAGATACTGCAGCAAAAAAACACGCTAGCAATCCATACAATGACTGAGATATAAGTTTCGGACCACCCGGGGTTGGGGAGATGGTTTGGGAAGATGATTGCAAATACCGTAGTGCCCACTAGAGCAGTGAGGCAACTGAGAATGAAGCCATTTCGGGTGGAATCCAGAATCACCCATAGACAGGGGTTGACCATTCCCCAATAGAAGGCGGCCTGCAAGGTCGAGGTCCATTGGAACTTACGGATCCCATATGCAATACCCATGAAAGCCGCTACAGCGCGGACAATGGAACTCCAATCATTTCCACCCTTCCCCTGGCGAGAAACTCGTTGTTCGGGGTACAACCAGTCAAAAAAGGGGAACAGAAACCCCAACACGACACCCTGAGACCCCCATAGGATTGAAAAAATGCCAGTACGGTCGATATCCAAGGTATGGGACGTGACTTGATGATTATCATGGAGATGTCTGGAGAATTGTCCATAAGCCATGCCAAATATAAATAATGCTGCCACACGAACAACCAGAGTAAAGGTTGACAATGGTACAAGTCCTTCCGATAACCCCGGCAATGAAGGATGTTTGACCACCGAAGCTCTTCGATGACCATTATTATTACTATTACTATCATTGTGATTTACAGTCGATTGTTGTTGTTTACCAAGTAGAATATTCCCGGCTACTTTGGCGGCTCGATTTCGTGATTCATCCAAATCAACAAAGGTTCGCCGGGGTGAGACGTCTCCATTCAACTCGGCAAGTGATAATTGTGACCCAAACACCCCCGACAACGCCGAAGTCGTCAGATTCAAAAACGATTTCGACCGATCATTAAACGTGGTGCCATTCATGGCACCCTCATCTCGTAGCTTCCGGCTCGAAATCATGGATGTGGACAGACTCAAAACAACCAGCAGATCTCCTCTTCTATTTATGTGCTGTTTTGTGCTGGGTGGGCAACGCAAGAAAATTATATTTTGTTTGGGGCAGTTCAGACAACTTTTGGGATTTCCTTCATGTGAACGGCACGTGAGGGGCACGTGACTATGGAATAAAGATAATAATAATAATAATAATAAGTTAAAAGCTAGTTATAGCGTGGTAGAACCGATTTGAGAGATGCAAGCCAATTGGTTAGGTCTTCTTCATTTTGACAGCAGAACCGTAATCGTTTTTCTTTGGTGATGATTTGAAGACAGAATCGTTTAGTTTTTGATAAAGGATCGATATCCATTACATCAATGACATTGGCGATCTCGACGATTTTGACCGCATCTTGGCGTGATTCAGATTTGTAAAAGATTATACGTTGGTTTGTAAGAACAACCCATTGTCGAGACCATTTGTTGAGCCGACGCTTAAGACGTAGAATGGTTCCTTTTTTCACCACCCTCTCTTCGGATATGGTCCCTGCTGCTGTGGCGGTTGTATCAATACCGGATGGTAGGACGGATTTGGATCGAAGGGTGTTGACAGGCGCAACGATCCCTGCCGCGGCCGTGGTGGCATTGTCTGAAGTGCTGGATGATAACGCATCGGTGCCGGAGAACTCAAAATAATTGCCATTGACGGGACTCAGTAAAGGTGGCTGCTGCTGTTGCTGCTGCTGCTGTGCAGATGGGAAGCCAGACGGAAATGAAATTCCCTCTGGAGACAACGATGCTGCAAGTGTGGAACCATCCGTGGAGTTGAGGCGTTCGGTGAGACTTAAACCACCGCCACCGCCGGAAAGTACACTGAGACGCTGGAAGGAACTGCTGAGAAGATTTTCACATGATTCATTGGCGGCGTGGCGGATCACATCGACCCACTCCTGTGCATCTGCACTGATATCCGCCCGGAAATGGTAATTGTGGTTCGACGTGAACACCGCAAAATGGTTATCCTTATGCTGCTGATCTGATACTATCGCCGCACTCATGATATCTGCACTTGAAAGAATCTCCTCAGGCTTATATTCCCGCTCATCCTTGTAGAACGTCAGCTGATGATCCCGTAGAACTAACCACCGCCGACTCCAAGTCTTGCCCTTGCCTCGCTTATATAGCCATCCGTTTTTCAACACCTTGTTTTCATCCTGAGCCAGTAAATCCTCTCGAAGATGCGCAAGACGGAATTGTCGCTCTGACGCCCCGCTATCCTCCTCCTCTCGAATGGTCCTTCCATCTCGAAGGTTCCGTTTGCTCAAACTGCTGCCGCTACCGCCTCCAACCAACAGCCTATGGTTGTTATGTACCGTAGTGGTCATTTCGCTTCGATTACGAATGCCTCGGAAAGGCCACTACTTGATCTTCTTTTGCTGATTCTCCACCGTTTAAGCGCTTCTAATTCCTCCTCCTCGTGATGTTGTGATGCGGTGGACAGATATATATTTATTTTCCCGCTGGGAACGGCTACTCTAAACTTTATATCATACGTAAAACGGGCATAATCCATTATAATACATTCATCGTATAGTTCTCCGTCGCTTATCTCGGTTGGCGTCGGATTTCTCGTTATTGCCGTCTCCCCGCTCATGCTTGCGACTGTCTCCTCGGAACCCTCCTCCTCCGCCATGTCTTCCTCGATGCCTGTCGTTGGATGATGATTGTGGAGGAGGCGGCGGTGGCGGAAGGGCTTGTGTGGATCCGGACGTCCCCTTCAGTCGTCCCTCGTTACCTCCTCTTTTTGGCGTTGAATTCCGTGCTTCTCGCGACTGCTCCACTTTGCCAGGCGGAGGTGCTCGTGATTGAGACTGCCTTTCACCTCTTCGTCGTACTGTAGAGTCGTTGCTAGGACCATCTCCTCCTCGAGGACCCAATGGGATCGAATTCACTGATCCTCTATCCCCACCTCCCTGCTCATTTGAAGGAGCTCGACCTGGAGCATTCCGCGCTATTGAAGATGGTTTGGAGGAATCTCCTCCTGTACCAGGACCACGAGAGTCTTTGACGGGCCCATCGCGACGGTCTCTGCGACCAGAAGAATCAAATCGATCCCTGTCTCGGTCTCGAGACTCCCGCTTGTCTCTCTCACCCCTAATGTTTCGAGACTTCTCATTACCATCTCCCGATAAACTGCTAGTCACCGCACCACTACTTTCGCGGTCTCGACCAACCCGTCCTCCTGCTGCTTCCCGTGGATCCTTGTCTCTATTAACTCTTGCTCCTGAATTACCACTGCCACCCCCACCAACACGGTGCCTGAGATCCTTACTACTTTCTGGAACAGCAGCAGCTCTCAAAGATGTGACCCGGTCAAGCTCAGCTCGTGGAGCCGTGGGGATCTGTGGAAGCGAAGCAGGCGCTGGTGACGATGCTCCCTTGGGCCGTTCTTGACCTGCAGCTTGCCTGGGCCGCTCTTTGCGTTCTAGTAGATCTTTAGCAACATTGGGCTGTTGCGATTCTTGCTGCTGAGATGCTGAATCGACACCCGCGGGTTTTACTGGAGCAACGGCCGGTGTCGACGGTCGCAGAGCAGGGGTAGCGGGAACAGACACCCCCCCAGCATTGTAGACAGGTTTGTTTGACGCTACGCGGGCCTTAATCCGAGCCTCTACTTGCCGGAGATACATCTCCTTAGCCGAATCCGTAACGGGCTTGAAATCATAAACTTCAATCCACTCTGACGACTGTCTGGTCATATGGCCAAACAAGGCAGTTGCAGATAGCTTGAGATCCTCCCGTTCCTCAGTTGACATCACATCCTCGATCGCATCTGCAATCTGCCACCCCTGACCCGTGATGGCAGGGAACACATCAATCATGTTCCTAAGCAACGTGATGGTATTACGGCGCCGCATATAGTCCGTACTCTGCAGGCATTCTACCACACTATTGGTGGTGTGCCGGTGCCATTTCTCCAGCGCTCGTTGAAACTGGTCATAGGCCAGCACAGAACTGCCGTCAGACTCGTCGTCTTCAAAACGTAGTTTGAGACCGTGAAGATACGTGGTCTTGCCGGTTTTTTCATCCTCTTTTTTGCCCATGCCCTTGAGTTCATAAACTGCAGTATCAGCGCGCCACATACCAACTTCGCGCAGAACCTCACTCAAAAATAGACCGAGATTCTCAGCCTCATAGGGAGTGCATGTGTAAAGCGTGGCGCCAAGAATTCCATCTGCAAACAACTTATCCAAGAAACTCAATGTAGAAAAATTAGTAGTGTCCAAGGAATGCAGCAGCTGTACAAAGCGGGCACAATAAATAGCATCGACTGGAGAATGCACTGCTCGTGGTAAAATGCACACTGTAAGCAGCTGCGAAATCTGCTGTCGACGGATAGCAGGCCCATGACGATGCAGGTCCTCATGATCCTGAGTAAACCACACCTTCTTTTCCTTCTCTAGTCGCGCCAGAGTCCGCTTGTAATGCAGACTATGTCTCATTCTTTCTGCAGATAGCTTTGCGGGCTGGCCAGAAATCGCTTCCAGCTCAACCTTTTTCTGCCGCGATGCGGCTGAGTCATGCTTATTCTCATTCTGTTGTATCCACTCCTTCAGAGAAGCTATTTGCTCGTTGACCTTGGATTCTTCCAGCTGGTATTTATCAACAGGTACCTGAATATCATAAAGGGATAACTGCCAAAATGTGACAAAAAATCCTGCACTAATATACTTCCAATCCGCATCAGGCAATGCGGCGGGGATGCGCTCCACCAAGCTCTCAAACAGTGGATGCCATGTATTTTCCTTTTCCTCATCAGTCATGTTATACTTTGAAATCTCCTCGCGAAGAGTGTTTCTCCACAGACCAAATCCATGCTGTGGCGGCACTCCATAATCGATTGCCAGATCAACAACCGACAGAAGGCTGCTGCGTATCTGCGAAGGTTCGAGAAAATCATTAATCAAATCCGAATACTGGCTGAGTAGATGCGTGAACTCGTCGTAACGATATGCCAAAACCTTTTCGTTTGCAAGCTCGTCTGGCACAGTATGAATAAATGTTCGTTGAATCTGCGCTAATGACACAAACAGTTCCACAAGAATACCTAGATCCTGTAGAGAATCTAGTAAACGGGTAGCAGATTTTGTGCTTGACGCCCGTCTGTCTTCCAATGCAGAAAGAACGGAAGCCCGTAATAAAGGACCACCTCCCAGGGCTTCTGCCTGTACAGTAGAAATGTTTGATAACTGAACGATTCCTCCCATATGTGAAATCAGCTCCCGAATCATTATAATGTGCGACCAGTTCTCAACATGCAGCTGCTTCAATAGGTATAGTAGGATTGGGCGCGGGTCCATTAGCGCATACCGGCGACATAGCTTTGCTGTGAATGTTGAGAGGGATTGTATCCACTTTTGTTCATTCAAACCATCCAGCCGCTGTGTACCACGTCCAGATGTCAGCTGTGTCATAATCACAAACGGCAGAGCGTCCCAGCCAAGGTCGACAAAGTACCTCGCTGCCTCCACAATCAAATCGCCCAGGTTATCATAGCTCTCAACCTGGCTTATGAACACGGAAAAACTGGTGAGAGGGTTGCAATAGGAAACTTTGGCCAACCGTCTCATCATTTCCTTAACATTAGTCTTTGATAGGCGCTTCAGTATGTTTTTGGTTTCCTTTTCAGCCTTGGACACCGCGAATTTGGCGGTTGGGGTGCTTTTGGTAAGCACTGCCTGCCACTCACCATACAGAGCGTATCGAGTTTCGAACGAGAAGTTCTTCATTAATGCAAATGCTTCCGCCATTACACCCGGATTGGGGTCAATAAGCGATATCGACGGTAAAATAAAGTTGCGGAAGTATTCTATCCAAAATTGCATGCTTTCATCGTCATTTTCACTGCTGCGAAGGTAATGGGCGCCGATTCGACATAGCTTCACCACAAGCGTGGGACTGCGACTAAGCAGAGGACCACTAAATTTGAGCCAAGTCTCCGATACAGCTTGCAGACTCTCCAAATCTGATGCCTGTGGCAGCTCATTAGCCCAGTCACTGTAAAAGTAGCGTGATGTAGTTGAGAACGGATCAGGAAATAAAGCAGACCTGATATGCGCTTGTGCTGGTAACGCCAGCGTCGTTTCTTTTGTAATTGACACTGGAACAGGTCTTGATTTTGCAGCATCTTCTGGGGATGCCGGGGTTGAGCGTACCCGGTCATAAAGGGGCTCAATACACTCGAGCACTATTCGGTTTACACCGTCGGCCAGTTCCGGGAATGCCTCACAAAGGTAAGGGAATCTAGCCAGTATGTAAAGAGAGGGATTAACGGCCCCAATTGCTAACAGGGATTTTAGAAACAGCACCTTTTGTTTTACTTTGTTGGCAAGTCTTGCCTTTTTCTCGGCCGCGAGTTTCTTCTCTTTAGCAGCCTCGCCATCGGCCTTATCTGCTCCTCCTCCACTTTCGTCTAGAGGTGCTGCGAGAGCTAGTGCAGAAGCCTTGGCCAAGAAAGCCTTTTGATCCATTTCCTTTTTCCAAATTTCCTCGTATTCCTGCAGCTCCTCATCCGTGGGGTCCAAATAATTGTACAGATCTCCAAAACAAACAAATCCTTCCTTGATAAGGGCCGATACAAAGGCCATAAAGTCCTGAGGCACAGGTTCCAAGTTTTCTGAGAAACACTTCATTTTGAAGCCTATAATCTGAGCAGCCATTGAGTTACCTCCACGGCCGAGATCTTCCATTCCTGTTAGGTGGGTGGCAGATTTAGACGGCCACCATGGAGAGCTTTTCAGGACCAAGAGGAAGAACTGCCATAGATTTGGTGGGCATAGTGATGCAACGTCCAGTACGATATCCAAGGACCGGACTGGGTCGAGATCAAAATATCCGATCAAGGATTCTATTGCGTTTGAAGTACCGCGGACCTTGTGATCCAGGTTGGAGTCGTGAGAGCGTGATGCCGAGTACAGTTCAACAATGAGTTTAGCGTATCCCTCCGATTCTTCTCGTAGCAAGTTGAACCGTTTCTGTTTGTATAGAAGGTTTGTATTTGCACGGACAATTCGTTTTTCGTACATTTGATGGGCAATGCCCAGAGACATTAAGGTTGAAGGGTCCAAAAGCAATAATAGTAGGGATTTATCTATTTCAAGGGCCATGAGAAGTTCATTCAATGCTTGATCTGAAGGAAAGATCGAGAATGTTTGAACAAACAGTTGAGTGATTCCATCCAAATTGAACTTCAGCATTTCACTGATGGCAGTTCTGGCATTATCCCATGGTAAACGCATCGAAGTACAAGACAATAGAATCTCATAAAATAGTGTCACCAACTTTTTTATATCATTTTCCTTCACAGCTTTTGTTCCAATTTCGATTCTAATTGATGAGCATTTAAATAGTGGAAAAAGTTGAGATACTTCAACTTACAAGAGATCAAACCCAAAATCGTCCCAATCCTCGATCAGTTCATTTGAAACATAATCAAAGGAAACCACATCCAAAGGTGGAGACTCGCCAATATCCTGGTCCATGGCCTCTGTTGAGGAATCGACGGCCACAGACATCGGTTTATATGAGAGTGAAGAGGTTTCCTAATGTTGGGAGAGAAGTTCTTCACGAACGGAACCTTCTCCAAACCACAGTTACGAAGGTTAGAAATGGTAAGGTTTAAGATTAATATTTGGATCGTATCTTTTTATTAACAGACTTTAGGCTGATCGATTAAAGAATCAACAAAAGTATGAACAGTTAAAGACTCGGTTCATAGGTGTAGGAGACCCCGACACTCAACGACAGTATGTTTTTCTGATCCATATCCTTGTTCAACATATCCCCCTAACATAATAGTGAATGGCAAACAAATATCCAACGTGATAGTCTAGCTTCATACATAGGTCATCCTCCTATGCTGGAATTGTATTCAATAGCATATGGTGAGCCGCAAGCTCGAACCCGCACGCGGCTGATCGATGTAAGCCCCACTAATATCGAATCTGTAACATATATTAAGTGCTAATTTCGAAATAGAAAATGATAGAGCCTTGTGGACCGAAGCCGGTCAAGGAGGAAGTTTGAATATAATACCTATTTATTTAATAATATATACTCCTTGTCCTATGACATGGAATCATAGAATTGTTGCCGCCTAAGTGAGCCTGGTTTAATTTAGCAGTATCCCATAGATAAAAGTCCAACAAAACAGCATTCACGTTTGTATCTGGATGTTTCGAGATGATTGACTGTTTGATAAGCTCCACAGCCCATATACTACATCCCCGAAGCTCAATTTCTCGAGGGTCATTGTGAGGAATGTCTTTGAGGGAGCGGATCTGCTCCGTAAGCGCAGGCGAATATTTTATACAACCAAGTGAATGAAGGATCTGTGGAACTCGATAATCGGCAAACATGGTAAGGGAGCTGATATCATTGAATTCACCGTATGAAGTGCCGTTGAAGCATGCCCACAGATCAGATACTAGAATCTGTGCTCGCTTTAGAATCGAAACTTTCTGGCCGTTATATTCGCCCACATCAGCAAATGACGGAATTGTATTTGCCACAAGCTCCACAAGCTTAACCGCAGACTTGTTTGCCTTTTCAATAAATATTGCGAATGAAGATGGCACGATAGAACCGGCTTCCTTCAATACCATGAACCGTTCCTTCAGCATCGGAACCTGTTCACTTGTAGAACTTTCAAACACGCTTTCAAGAACTTCAAATGTAAACTCATCAGATGCCCAGTAGTCAGGTGAGGTGATTCGAATCCCTTTATCTAGTGCTCTGTTTATGGCTGCCGGTAGACTCCAATATCCAGTGTAAAGCACGCCCTTATAATCTACAGCAAACCTCTGGGACTCTGCAAGTCCAGTATCATTACTATCTACATTGGACCAAAAGCTGAAGTTCAATAGATCAACTACAAATATCCAATCAACAGTCTCAATCGACTTGGTTTTGGGATTCAACACATGCTCGGACCACGATTCAGTAGAATAACCCTTAGAAAGCATCCCATTATATATCTCCTCGGAAACAATACTACAACCCCCAACATCCACCGTTACATCTCGAGCATGCCCAGCTATATACTCAGCACTGACTACAACATCCATTGTCCTATTGACGCAGTTACAATTTTTCAGCCGCAGCAGACGCGACTCAAAAGCTTATTTATGCGATGATTTCATTTCGCATGCGTTGCCCCAGCAACCGGAGCGGATAATTTTTCTGGTAAAGATAGGTTTATGATCGGGATATACATTTAATTGATTAAAAATAGTTTGGGATAGGATCTAAGGCAATCGATCTTGAGGGCTTGGGTTGCATTCGACGCGTTTATACTGCAAGGATTGACGTTGTTGGTGTGGTGAATTGATAGGGCGGTGTTATTGTTAGAAGCCGATCAAAAAAAGTACACACTTCTATAACAGACATATATATATTTATATATGTTTGGGTGTAACAGAACTGAGGGGTTATAAATGAGTGAATACCTGGTGGTAGGAGGAGAGTTCAAGTATCCGGATCATTTGTTTCCGGTCGTGAATAACCCGTTTCCCGGATTGCCTCTTTCACCCCAGGATAAGATAGCCAAAATCGTCAATGAACATGATCGTAACGTGACTAAGGCGGCTCGACGCGAGACTAAAGGTGCCAAGGATATCCAGGTTCTATTCCGATGGGCACGTGAAGCAGTTGATTTTGCCGAGAATCATCCTGGACTACCGTCCGATCTGATTGAGCTTGCTATCGACGTGGTGAGACTGGTGGCCGATAGTCCATCGCGATTCAATGGTGCCGCCAACTACATAAAAGGCATCTGGTATTTATTCGGGATCCTGGATCACTCCCAGGATTCCACCAAGGCATTGGAATTGTTCTTCACTGCCGCAAAATTCGGCCATTCGAGAGCTTTATATAGAATCGGATCTGAGTATGAGTCCCGAGGAGACGTGCAGACCGCTTTGGCCTACTTCGAACACGGAGTCAAGCGCAAAGATGCCGCATGCTTCTATCGAATGGCAATGGCATATTTGAGAGGCCATCTCGGCCAATCGGTGGACCATCAACTTGGACTGCGGTATCTGGAAAAATCATCCAAAATGTCTGATCCTGATTGCCCTCAGTCCGCTTACATATATGGACTCGTGAAACTGGGCGAGCTACCCGGAATCATGCCGGATTCCGGTGAGGAACAAAATAAGGATGTTGGAATAATGGCCATCGAGCGATCTGCGTGGCTGGGGTTCGGCCCCTCCTTGGTACGGATGGGCAAGGCATGGCAAGGTGGGGAACGTGGCTACGACGCTTCTGTTGCGTTGCGGTACTTCCATCTTGCTAGTCGTCAGGAACAGTACTCGAAATACAAAACTGGCCAATACAGCGGACTAATGGGCGTGCCTGAAGTGGAAATGTCAAAGTGGATGCTGTGCGGGTCGGAAGGTGTTTTCGAAGTCAACGAAGAGTGGGCATTCAAGTTTGCCAGAATTGGTGCAGAGCAGTCTAATGCTACAGCTGAGTTTGCCGTCGGTTACTGCTATGAAGTGGGCATACATGTGGAATCGAACATACCAGAGGCTATCGAGTGGTACAAGAGAGCGGCCGACCATGATAGCGCAGATGCCCAAGGCAGACTTAAAGAGCTCGAGAATACAAAGGCCAAGCACCAACTTACACGTACGGACCATGAAAGGAGTCTTACTATCAAGGGCCGTGGCTCGATTAAATCGTCGAGGCAGAAGCGCCGCTCTTCAGCAGTGCCTATTCCGCAGCTCAGTGCCCAGGAACTAGAAGAAGCATCGCAACTACAGGTACCCTCGCCAGGAACAAGCCCATCCAAGTACGGAATCAGCAGGCTGCCGCCGCAGCTTGGCCCGCCAATAGACGAAGAACAACAGCGGTGGCGGCGGCCACCTTCTCCCCCAACCAGAGATCAGTCGCAGCTGTCGATAACACCAACAAGAGGCCGACATAAGCATTCTAATCCGGTCGCAGTACCGGGCCCCAACGCCTCTGGCAGCATATCGATGCGGCAGACTTCCTCGCCTATATCCCTGAACAGCACCGATTACTCCATCGTCAATGGCCACAGTCCAGCGACAACCATCATGGAGTATAACGGATCGCAGTCGATAGTGCCATCTAGATCACCTTCACCAAACAAGCAGTTGAATGGCAAGCTGAGCGACTTATCTCTGTCGCTTCCACATCCTGTGCCACCGCCTCACGTAGACAAGCCTCTGCCACCGATCGGAATTTCAAGTCCCGTGCAACCACTGGTCACCAAGTCTAGTCGTCCTGAGCTGCGCGAAGGAACGGCATCGTCGTCGTCCAGCATACGCTCATACAACTCGAACAGCTCTACACCAACCAAGAGCGCGTCGCCGCCGCAGGCGTCTCGGCCTCGGAATATCCGGTCGTCGCCTTCACAAGTGTCGCTGAATTCCAGAGCGCCCCTCGTGTCGTCGCCTTCACAGGTGTCGCTGAATTCCGCATCGCCCCTCGTGTCGCCGCCGTCACAGGTGCCTCTGAATTCCGGGTCGCCCCTCGTCTCGTCGCCGTCTCAGGTGTCGCTGAATTTCGGGTCGCCGCACGCGTCGTCGCCGCCACCGGTATCGCTGAATTCCGGAACGCCCCGCGCATCGTCGCCGTCACAGGTGCCGCCGAATTCTGGATCACCCCGCGCGTCGTCGACGTCACCGGTGTCGCTGAATTCCGGAACGCCCCGCGCGTCGTCGCCGTCACAGGTGCCGCTGAATTCAGGATCGCCCCGAGCGTCGTCGCCCTTAAAATCGAGCTTGTCATTGCAGCAGCTCGCTGATCAAGAGCAGCAGCGTACGTCGCTGCCTGCACCTCCTGCCGCAACAGAGGCTCGGTCGCCTTCGCCGCGACTTGCCAACGACTCCAACTCGATGATGAGCAGTCGGGCCTCCACTATGAGCTCTTCGACATCATGGAGCACAGTGACGACCGACAGCACGCAGTCCGACACAACATCACTGTCTGCGCCGCCCCCAATGCCGACCAGTATACCGCCTAAGCAGCCGTCGCTAGAGCAAAATCAGAAAATGGCTAGCCGAATACCGAGCCGGCGGATGAAGAATGGCGTTGCGCTGACATTTGATGAGATGAACGTGCCGATAGCCAAGGATGAGAAGGAGGACTGCATCATCATGTAGATATATAGAATACAACATTAAGAATATTATAAACAAAGCAATAAATAAAAGTGGATGATTTTAGATGTTGAAGCTGCGGTCCAGTACCTGAATGGCCCTACTATCCTCGCCCCATGATACTTTTTCGAATGGGATGTCTTGTACATTCAGCGAGCCGAAATCGGAGCTTGGGGTGCTGGGTTGTGTGGGTGTGGATGCTTTGCTAGTTGAGTTTGGCAGAGGTAGCAGTTTTGGTGGATGCTGTTGAGGTGGCAATAGACCAGGCTGCGCAGTCAATGGCTGCTGAGAGCCCTGCGGAGACGAGACTAAGCCAATTCCCGGAAGTGATGGACGATGCATGTGTGAATGTTGAGGAGCAGCAGGGGGTGGGGTGACATTTGGAGGGGTTGCTGCGTAAGAATACTGGGGTGGAGGTTGGAATCCCATATGTTGACCAAACTGGCGTTGTAGCTGAGGCGTCGAAGAAGAAGGTGGAGGTGGCGGTGGAGGCGGTGCATGTTGGACATGTACAATTTGCGGTTGAACATGGTAAGAATGATACTGTTGTTGTTGTTGTTGTTGCTGATAGCCCATGTTATGCTGGTATAATGGGTGATGCTGGTGCATAGCCGGAGGAGGAGGAGGTGGTGGTGGAGGTGGAGGAATACCATGATGATGGACAGGATGGATTCCATGAGGAGGTTGTGGGCCAATAGCAGGGTTGACTAGGGGTTGAAGGGGTCTTAAAGGATGAGGAGGATGTTCGATTGGGGCAGCATGATCGGGATAGAGACCCTTTGGAATCACAATGTGCTTGAGGTTCAGATCTCGTGATGGGAGCAGAAGGTCGTGGCCCGATTGTGAGCGGGAGAAATAAGAGATGAGATGCAATTTGAGGTTTGTTGAGGTTGTTATAGAGAAGGATTGTTTCATAAGCCCATCTGGTTTATAACGATAACCATCTGGAGGGGCGGTGGCATAGATATTACATTCATCATCGGAACTTCTTCTAGATTGACTGCCATCGCCATTATCTTCCGGACCAGGAGGAGGGGCAGTTCCATCATCTGAGTCACCTTCGGATCGTTTTCCTTCCATTTCGCGATATGTTAGAAATGAGCCTGAAACACGGGAGGCGCTCCAAGATTTGCCATCGGTCCATCTGCGCATTCCGGCCTCACGCTCATCCCATACGAATACAGATCCCGATTGAATGGCCCTGCGTTCTTTTTCCGATAACCGGCGTTGAACACGAGGCAAAACCCCTAATCGACATGCTTCAAATAGGATTATTGCATCCAAAGTTGTACGTACATAACCATGATAAGTTTCCATCGCACTCATTCTTTACTCAAAGCCCAGTTCATCTGTATATATAAAAACCTCTCCACTTAAGCGAATACGATATGAGGGGCTTGGAAAGGAAAGAAAATCAAAATCTAATCGAGAAAAAGATCTCCAGCTCTATCAAGAAAAGTAAAATTCAATAAGGTCGTCAATGATGGGCAAATAACAAGTTTTAAAAGAGAAGAAGAGGAACAAAACTGCTTGTAAAGACAACAAGCAACAAAAAGCAATTACAGTCAAATGGTTAACCGGGAGACATGCAGAAAAAGCACTTTATAGACGTTTTAGAACCGTAAAAAGCAAAGTTTTAAAGCCTAATTACGTAATTTTACGCGATGGTGCTTGCCAAGGCACAGCAAAAAAAGCATCTCCAATTGTAGTTTAAATCCGCCGATCATTGGCATATGCGTGTCACGTGAGCCGCTGCGGCTGACTTGGCTAATATCGGGGGTTTAATCCGTGGTTTCCCTGGTAATGGAACCGTTCCTTTGGTGGGGTCCAGCTTTGTTGCAGGAGTTTGTCGTTATCGATGATTTTATACACTTGAGCCTTTAGAGGCCGGCAATCGGAGCCCATTTCTGTATTACCCCACCCCCAATTGGAAAGATCTCCTCCTGGACACGCTGATAAAGCACACAGAAGGTCGATCTCAGCAAAAAACTCAAAGTGGTCACTGGTGGTAGAAGGACATGTTTCCATGAAATATTGTCCTTTGTCATTCAGTCCCGTGACCTGAAACACGTTTAATACGTCATGGACATCCAGTTCATTAAGACCATATGGTAGAACTGCACGAGTCAGGTTCGAATGACAATGGAAATCATTCTCCTCACCAGTCAGTAGTGCGTCAACATAAGGATCACACCGGGTTCCCAGGAGATCATGGCATCGTCCTCCCCACTTGTCTTCACCATAGTCGGCTAGTGTGTCGCCTACAATAGTGCACATGGGCCGTAGATATGGCAGACTTGACCATAGTCGATCATAGGTGGACACATGGCTGCGATGCAACTGTCTGGTACGAGAAGCCCAGAACCGTTCTCGAGGATTACGAGCATTCCATATGTTCAGGTCGCCGACCTGCGGGCCTTCGGGCGTACTGAGACGACAAATATGCCCTGCGGGAACATGCCATGCTTTCGCAGACCGGGGATCGATCCATATAGTCTCAATCAACTCCCGTTCGGCAGCAGCGATTTGCGAGTACAGCTCGCGGTCCACCATAAGCGGACTGCCTTTAGAAGGCAGATACGCAGGCACTGGTGGGTGCTGCGAAACCGAATGTCTTGACTCCTTGGCAACCATAACAACCTGTTTTACAATCTGTCTGAAAACGTAATAAAAAAGAGGCGAAAACTAAACCACATCTAGACATCTTATACTGAGAGAAGGACCTAAACATGGTGCGGAGCTCGGTTTCCGCAATGCTCGCTCGCCCATACCCCACGGGCTATACAGGAGTCTGTCTGCGTAACGGTTGCGGGATCCGGTAGCCGTGAATGGAAAAAAAAACTTTTATTCTTCCCCCAATAAACTTTTGGAACCTTTTGGCGCCCATTATTGTAGATGAAACTCTATCTCAAACTTTAAGTTTTGTTCCACAACATTTGAGGTTTTGGCGAGTTTTATTTGTTTGTCAAAAAACATCTTACATCTCTCCTAAATGTCTTTGGTTCTGTTCTTATTTCTTTATACTCTGAACCAATACTCTGTCTCTCTTATTCGTATTAATAATACCAACCTCTAATCAAACAATAGTAGATCGAGAGTGCGCATGCGGCTGCATCCGCCGCGAGGCGTGCGGCTCACCGCTTAATTAAAACACCATTCAGGTCCGTTGTATATATCTGACAAGTTTCAATGACGAAACCAAATATAATGAAATTCAAATCGCTACTATCATCCTCTCTTGATAATGAAGTGTGGAAATTATGTAACAAATCACATGACCTCAAGAGACTAGAATGTTCTCCATTGTAAACCCAATACCTAAGTGATGGGTGGTGCTGCGCAGCAGCTGCGGAGCAGCAGGCAAGTTTATCGATAGTTTTCATTTGCTGTGTCAATCAGGCAACAAGAGGATTTTTCCCGGTTTGACCCGGGGGAACCCACGTGACCGCTTAGTCAAGGAAGAGGCTCATTTAGACGAAATATTAGTAAAATTGGTAAGAAAATCACTAACAAAAAACCCCGTTGCCATGGTGATCGGACAAAGCTAAAAATTTTTAGTTGGCGGCGGCGGGATTTTTTATTTCGCGCACACTTAAAAAGGCATCGCTTGGGGTTGAGCCTTTCTTCTTGTTTTTGTTGAGCACATTTCTATAAATTTAAGTGTTTTCTTTGATACAAGCGGATTAGAAATCATCTTGGCTTTCTCTGATAGAGGAGGGCTTTTTGTCTTTTATCTAAGGAAAGAGGAGGTTGAACCTCTAATATCGAAAGAAGGTTCTTTTTAGTGGTGGGACTTATTAGAAATCCTAGTGGACAGTGAAACTGACCCGGATTAAGGCAACTGAAAACCATTAAAGTTACATTTTTTGTTCAAACCTATATATAATCCACCGAGTTCCTTTGGATTATTCAAGTTTACTTGTTGAAAGGTTTTTTTTTTTGTATTTCATACACCACTTCTAAGAAGGGATTGTAAAACCGCAGGGATCATTTGATCTTGCAAAAGGTTTCAAATCATGTCTCCATCGGTGAGTCCATCTCCCAGTGTTAGTTCCTCGACATATGGAGTCAACCCAAAAAAGAGCCATGCACTTTCGAAATTGAGAACAATGTTGGGTGCTGGTAAGAAGGAGACTTCTATGATTTCGACCAAGGAGAATCAAAATATTACTAGTAATAATTCAACGGTTGCAGTTGCTTCGTTGTCTACATCCACAACCGGTGGTAGTCAGGAATCGTTGTCTGGTGGGTCTCAAGACCCACTAAGCCCGCCTCAAACACCTATAAGTAGTCCGGAGCTACCTGCAGCACCTCCAGGACGGGCATCAAGCTTTATAAATCTGCCAAATCGCAAGGCTGCTGGCAGTCCTGCTCCCTCCATCACCAGTGTCTCAAGCACAGTGGTGGTCCCTAGTCGATTGGTGATAAAAGAAGATGGGAGTCATGAACATCATTTGAAATCGACTAGACGACAGGAAAAACTGGGCCGAATGTTGCGAGAATTGATGGGTAATGGCCAAAAGGTGCGAGATGACGCAGTTAGTGCCATGCCCGAGTTTGTGTCGGGTGCAGAAGAAGACGAGGAAAAGCCCCAAAACATTCATGGAGCCGCAGAAAAAGGCGGCGACAGCCAAGAATTGAGTTTGATGAGCGGCCTAGTGTCACAAATCCAAAAAGGCGAACGGGATATGCATGCAGTGGTGAGAAACGGAGCAGGCCTCAGTGGGACTGCCACGCCTCCGCCGCAATCAACGTCCTCTCAAGTTGGTGCTGCCTGTACCGTCAAGTCTTTAATACAAAAGTACGGCAAATGTCAAGAGGTTATTGGTAAAGGAGCATACGGAGTGGTCCGAGTGTCGCACAAGTACGATGCTGTGGCTCGACGCGATGTTCTATTCGCAGTGAAAGAGTTCAAGCGTCGTGCGTCTGAAACTGAACAGACGTTCAGTAAGCGTCTTACCTCGGAATTCTGCATTAGCTCGTCGCTGCATCATCCCAACATTATTCATACTCTTGATCTCATGAAAGATGCACGAGGCGTGTGCTGCCAGGTGATGGAGTATTGCGCAGGCGGAGACCTTTACTCATTAATTATCGCCTCGGGTGCGTTGGACGCGGCGGAGGCCGATTGTTTCTTCAAGCAAATCATGCGGGGCGTAGTGTATATGCATTCCATGGGCGTGGCCCACTGTGATCTTAAGCCGGAGAATATTCTTCTCACCTGCAGCGGGTCGATCAAAATTTCAGACTTTGGCAATGGTGAGTGTTTCCGAATGGCATGGGAAAAGGATATTCATCTTTCCTCGGGAGTGTTTGGGTCCCGGCCCTACATTGCGCCTGAAGAGTTCACTGACAAGGAGTTTGATCCTCGTGCTGTGGACATTTGGGCCACCGGTATCATCTATATGGTGATGAGAACTGGGAATTATTTATGGCAGCACGCGGTGGCGGATGAAGATGAGTACTATCAACGTTACCTGGTGGGCCGCAAGCAAAAGAATGGCTACGAGCCAATCGAGGCGATCAAGCGTAGCCGATGTCGCAACGTCATCTACTCGATTCTGGATCCCCATCCCAATCGCCGCATCACCGGTAAGCAGGTTCTTAACAGTGAGTGGGGCCGAAGTATACAGGTGTGCGAGAGCGGCGAGAAGGGTCTGTAAACAAGCCATACAAAAAAAACTTTATTTATTAATATATATAATAATAATAAGAACCAGCTGCTTTGTCGGGGGTTTTCAGAAATCGGTGAACATGTGGCTATATGGGTCAGAACCCACGACGCCGTAGTCGAGCTCTTCCTCCGGGTAGCGGTCAAACAGTGAGGTATCGCCCACGCCGGATTGGATGGGAGGCTCGTAGGGGGTCTCGATATCCTTGGACACAAGTTTCTCCCAGATGACCTCGCTGAACCACGCATGGCTCTTTATATCCTGTGAGCCGCCCTGCAAGTTTCCAAGTCGTCTTGTGAGGTCCTTGGTGATGAGACGCTGTAGCAGGTCGGTAGCATCCGGGTGCAAGTACGAGGGGTACCGGACGTTCCCAATGAGGATATTTTCATATGTCTTCATGGGAGTTTGGTCGTAGAAGGGGGTATATCCGGTGAGCATTTCGTAGATCAAGATGCCCAGCGACCACCAGTCGACCGACTTATTGTATGCCTTTGTGGTCACCACCTCGGGGGCAATGTAATCTGGGGTTCCACACAGGGTCCATGTTACGTCGGGGACCTCTTTTGCAAACCCAAAGTCTGTGATCTTGATATGACCATTTTTGTCCAGCAAGATGTTTTCAGGCTTAAGATCTCTATAAATGATATTATGAGAGTGCAAGTATTCCAAAGCGAGGGTCACCTCTGCCGCGTAGAACTTGGCCACGGGGTTGGGAAACCGTTGAGATTTGCGCAGTAATGAGAAGAGTTCTCCTCCTTCAATATAATCCATGACCATGAATAGATTGCGGGAATCTTGGAATGTGCCCCACATTCGGATCAAAAACGGATGTTCAACCAATTTCAACATTCGACGTTCATCATTTGTATGTTCCACTTGTTTCATCTTGACAATCTGGGTTTTTTTGAGCACTTTAATAGCATAATAACGATTATTATGAACGCTTCGAACCAGATGGACTCTTCCAAATGAACCAGTTCCCAATGTACGTTGGATATGGAAATCCGTCAATGAATATTTCCCTTTAGAAGTAGTGGATCGATTGGGCAATGCTGAAGCGGCTGCCTCTGCCTCTGCCGCAGCAGCAGCAGCAGTAGTAGTAACTGCTGAGCCTTGTTGTGGATGAATCTTCGGTTGTTGTTGTTGTTGATGAAGTTCCATGTTATTACTTTCAGTCGATGAGGATTGGATTGAAGTTTTATCAATTGAATCTTTATGATTTGAATCAATTGTTGAAGATGGTGATAGTGATGATGTCAACTTATTAATATTGTTGTTGTTTGCGTTGGAGGAGGGGGTTTCGTCAATGTCCTTACTACGAGAATGATAATGCAGCTTATTCAGAATCCGCTTATGCATACGGAATCAACACTCCAACAAGCTTATCAAACCAGATTGAATCCAATCTTTGTGGGGGTTAGACTACTTGAATGATTGGCTGCGAATATGATGTTTTTGGTATAACTTTCGTTGTTTGGGTTGAATGGTCCCAAAGAACAAAAGGAAACTACTTTAATTTTCGTAATCTATTTCTTGTGTTTGTCGGTCCGGTCTTTGGTAAGCCACGAATCCATCACGATATGCCACTTTTGTATATAAAAGTTGGGCTGAATGATTATTTTCTTGAGTGACCCACCATACTTTATGAACTTGATGATCATCAGCATCTTTATAGACATGTTCAATCAATTGGCGTCCTATTCCTCCTTTTCTTCCTTTTGGTAGAACAAATAGATCATTCAAATATACTACTCCATTGACATACCAAGTGGAAGATTGATAAATCCAAGTCACAAACCCTAATAAAATATCAGGTTCATTTGTATCATCATATGCTACTGCTGCATTGATTGCATGGGATTTATCAAGTATTCGTTTCCAATTAGAATCATGAACTTCATTTGAAAGCTTGGTATCATGAAATGAAAGATATCCTTCATAAAGATCTTCAAATTGTTGCTTATCCTTGATTTCAACAGACCTAATTCGAATAGTCATGATTTATATATATATAATATACACCGATACGCTAACTAATTAATAGTTAACTACTGCCATTATTTATATGACGGGAAATTAATAAGTGTGCGGCGCTGAATTATGCAATGATGATAATGATGATTCACCAATGAAGTTCCTTATAACGAACTGGATGCAAAGTGATATTCATCCAATAGGTACAGATAGTCACCAAGGATCGACGTTGCAAGGTTGACAACCGGGATTTTTTCCGTTTTGTCCATGATCTTATGCAGAATCGGTCGAGTCATATTCTCGTACATGGCGCCTCGGACGCCCCACCACCAAAGGCTCACGCCGCGCTTCTTAAGCTCCTCATGCTCCAACGCTCCAAGGCTTCGCAATCCTGCAGGAAGACTCTCTTCATAGCTTTGGATCAGTAGCTGTCTCGAGTAATACTCCACTCCTGCACCCACAACCCATGGGATCCAATTCTTGGGCCGATCTCGGTATTTGAATGCTAATGAGGCGTACACAACAGGTCGTAGAATATGTACCACTTCGGCCAAAGTTCCCTTGGCAGACAGCTGATGCAGGAGATGTAATGGTGATCGCACATCTTCGGCAGTCAGCACCTTTGTGTATAGATATTCCATGTTGGTGTCGACTGGCGTCGTGGCTGGCAAGCAACTACCGCTTCGTGGCATCTGCCATTCTTTAGGCTTGATCGGGTTCGACTCCTTCTCCTGGAGGATGGCAGGATCGATTTCCCGCTCGGGAATGGGCGGGCTCGTCACCGGCTTATGGGTTCCAGCCAACAGCACCAGCCGAAGTAGAGCCTTGAATACTTCCAACCCCACTATAGTCCGCCATCTGGCGGATTTGGTGGCAGTTTCACCCTTTTTAGTATCTTTTGAGTGGGCAAGCATTTCCCATAGAAGCTCAGTATACCGGGTCAATGCCAGGGTTAGAGCCACATACCGGTACAAGGTCTTGCGCTTCATCATGAATTGAGTATACCGATTGTGCGGGCTTGATCTCAGTGTAGGGTCTGAAACGGCCATTTTCTTGGCTGTCTTGGCCAAGATCGAGTCATGATATAATCCCAGAATCTGTAATCCAGAGTATACTACGAGTAAGAGACAAAATTAGTTGGCCTTTTCTCTATAGACTCGGTTGAGATACTTACGGGCCTCGGATGCAACCTCGACATCTTTGAATCGACCAGGAAGAATAAAAGTTAAGGACCGTAAACTGGACTCAATCGAGGAGATCTGGCCGGCATTCTTAAGTAGAAAAGCCTCATATCGTGCCAGCCAGCTCTTTGGTTGTATCGCAGTGGATTCCATGCTTTCGGCTCAAGGAAATTGGTTGATGCTACAATCTCCGCAGAAAAGGTCCCGAGAAAGTTATATCGATTTTTCAGCATGAAATAAACTAGAATAAGGTAGCGACAGAAACGAAAACAAAAGACTAAAATAACTATTAAAATAAAGAAAACTCCAACTATTAAAAACAAAAATATAAATCCCCCCAAAAAAATCCCTTTTGCCTGGAAAACATACACACACACACACGAAAACATTGAAATATAAAACAAACCCCCGGTTGAAAAGCTCATAAAAATGGAATAGTAATAACAAAAGTGTCACTTTTAGGCACTGGTAGTGCCTCTCTCACGAACCTCGACCTCACCCTTGCATGCAAGACAGGTATATTGCATCTTGCCATTTGCAGGGTTTCGAACTGCATTTGATTTGATGGCGATCCATTCGCTTTTGGCGGGGATCCGTCCACACTTGTCTGACATGCATCGAGCACCGGTTTTTTTATATCTTAACCCACACGAATTGCATAACTGACCAGCAGATGCAGACCATGAAGGCCGCCAGCATGGCGATTGGTCCGAATAACATGAAATACACCGTCGCTTGATATGGGCCGACGACGATGATGATGAGCTGGGTGCTCCTCCTCCATTTGTATTGCTACTACTACCACCAAGTGTCGAGCTATCTGGTGGAGATGCTGGAGGAGACGGTAATTTTGAAGGAAGAACATGATGACCAAATACCGGGGAATATTGATCTTCATCATCAAGCACTGCATTAGTCGCACTGGCAGTGGTATAATCCCTATTGTGAAGATCGAGAGCACTGGGCCTCGTGTAAGGTTTTGCGTCATGTGACGATGATAATCGGCGGGTGGAGGAGCTTGTCGATGCCGACGAAGCAGTCACTTTTTGCTCGTGAATTCTTGAAGGTGCCGCACTCTGGGCGATTTCTTTTAGTTTCAAAGGGTGGTTTTTCTTCATCCAATTGTCTAATTGTGGTCTCCACATTGACCTTGGGGCAGTATCAGGATACAGCAATGACAATGATGGTACAACAGATGTGGATCGGAGAGTATCCATTGATAATAACGGATTTTCAAAGCCATTATTGTCGAGTAAAGAATCTTTTTCTTCATCATCTTCTATTGATTCCGTCGCTAACTCCGCCGATGCGTCTGTAGTTATAGACGACGATGAAGATAATGGAGGATTTTTTTCGGAATAATCCGATCCTGATAAGGTATTTTTCGGTTCTGCAGAAGCATGAAAAGTAACCAACTTTGATTGTTGTGGTCGTTTTAATAATTCACTCAAGCTTGACCCCAGTGGGGGTTGAGACCCGGGTGGGGAAGGGGGTCGTAGGCCTCCAACCATCGAAGGAGGTTGATGAATCGCCGTCATTGAGTTCATCATCATATATCACCAGGATTTGAATGTATTTGATTTGAAAAAATGATTGCAACTGTGGAATTGCAAACCTAATCTTGAAACAGATCGGACTTATCCGATTTAATCCCCAATGGCGCGCGTTTTATATCGTTAAATATATATTGAACCTGTCGTTGAAAATGTTGAAATCAAACAATAGAAAGATCCAAATTTAAATATATATGATCTTTGATATGACGATCGAATATCGGTAAATGTAGTATCGACGGATGATATATAATGCCGCAGTAACTGATTAGAGACTCAATAAACACACCACTTGCCCCGATTATTATGAATAAAACTATTATCGATTTCAAACAATTGCAAACCAATTATTATTCTATACCAATATGACCAAAATTCAAAAACCCAACCCTCCAAAATAATCTCAATCACGATCGAAAATATAGGGTGGGAAACAGGAGATTGGGGTGTGGGACTTGCCAAATTTAAGTTATATGAGATTCGAACCGGGACGAAACGTTCGCTTTATTCTTAATTTGGATGGGGGGGCTGGCACTCCACTCACAACGCACAGGCACGTGCGGGGCAATGCCATATAACGTTTATGCATTTATACTCATGTATGTGCTTATCGTACATGGATTATTCCAATCTGATTAGGGCACGGTCAAATATGCTTTTGGTCAATTTTTTTTCTCTTTAGGAATAATCCATCCCAAAGTAGTTGAATGATTCAATCTCGAATAATCAAATTGAATCATATTGAATCAGATTGAATCATTTCAAATGATTATCAAATCTTTTATCTCACCCTTTCCCTAATAAGTCACTTTTAAGTGCTAGTTATTCAATTTGAGTTGCAGTATATTTACAATAACTAAAGTCAAATATCAACCTAGTGTTATCTCAATTTGTATTCCTATTACTATTAGTCTTGAATGGAAATCTTTCTTCTTCAGCACAGACTAACAAGGAAGTACATGTATATTTCTGGCGATTTGATGAGTAGAGATTTACTTTTCTTACTTCATTGATTCTATCTCCTTGAATATGGCCCCAAGACAATACCGAAACTGAAAGGATCTAAATGCGGAATCTTGAGCATAAGAGTACAGTACTTACTTAAGTTAGGTCACATCGATATATTTCTCATGACTACTTTGAACTACACTGTTGCATTTGTCTTTCACTAAACGTCAACATCAATCTTAGAAATACAATTCTTTGACTTAAAGTATCAATTCTTTCTCAATTACTATATTAAGAGTATTAAATGGTTTTATGATATAATAACAAATCTAACGTTCTAACTTCTAAATAATTTCGTTGGCACTTAAGTCTAGTTAATTCCCACCGGCGGAGGATTTCTTAACATCATAACGGCGGTTTGAACAGGAAAATGGACAGAAGTCATAAAGTAGGACTTAAGGTATTACGATTATCAAGGCCAGTGATCAATCCTCCAGGTGCATTGGATGGTGGTATTCCAAGTTTGATATTGGGGCTACCTTCCAGTTTTGGAAATGTCTATGTTGGAGAGACTTTATCATGCATGTTGTCGCTCAATTCCGAGACCAATGATGAGGATGTGATAGTATCGATGGCCATTGCAATCCAATTGCCTTCACAGGAGTTGATCAACATTGATTCCGGCACTTTGACAGATAATGAGCTGGAAGCGCAAAAGACGATCCAACAGGTGATACATTATGAAGCCAAAGAGAGCGGGCCACATGTTTTAATGGTTACGATCCAGTACAAAACCAAACAGGGCGAGCCCATTACGTTCAAAAAAAGCTATCGGTTCAGTGCTGTGCCGGGAATCAACGTCAAAACAAAGCTAACGCCGGTGGGAAAGCTTGTGTATGCCGTAGAGGCACAGGTTGAGAATGTCAGTGAATCAACCATGACACTAGAGACAAGCGAGCTATTGGCGGCATCAGGCTGGAAGGTCGAGTCTTTCCCAAGCTCGCCATTGCCGCTTCTGGCGCCGCTGGACTCGTGGCAAGTCGCATACCTGGTTTCGGCAGACAATTCGCCTAATTCAGATCCTCATGGTCCTGTTGGTCAAAGCAAATTGACCTTCAGCTGGCGACGTGAACCCGTGGGTGAAAAGGGATGGCTCACCACTGGTGCCATTAAGCCTTCTACTTGAAAAAAAAAATACGTGCCCGATCAGTTTGATTTTATTAAATAACTAGTATGGGTTGTAGAAGCCTCTACCTCGGCCTCGGAACCCGCCTCTATAACCTCTGCCGCCTCCTCGGCCACCTCTTCCTCTTCCTCGACCCCGGGATGACATGCCGGGCACGTTTGTTCGTTTTGGAATGACTTTGAGTGCTCTTCCTCTAAAGATCGATTCGTTCAGCAGTAATGCCTGAGGTACCAATGCAGGCTCGGCAAACTCCACGTAGGCAAATCCCTTGGGATGGCCTGAGAACTTGTCCATCATGATTGAAACTCGGTTGATGGTTCCACATGCCTCGAAATGTGCTTGCAGCTCATCAGCAGTTGTGCCATAATCCACATTCCCCACAAATACACTTCGAGAGTCCACGTCGGCCTTATCTTCACGCAGCTCCTCCGATTCCTTCTGCAGCGCATTCTGCATCTCATTGAGCCGATTGGCCTCTGCCTCAAGCTCCTCGAGCCTAGCTTTCATCGCATCCACATCTTGCTATGACCTCGTTAGTGACGGAAATATTATCAACATCCTGGTAACTTACAGGCTCCGATTGCGACTGTGGTGCTGGCTCCTCCTGAATAACGGGGAGGGCCGCACCGCTTTCTTGAACTGCAGTGTCTGTGCTCATTTTTGGGTGATTTCGGTATATGTCTGTGGAAAAAAATAAAAAACCCGCTTGTGGCACCAATAATGTTGGTCCCAACGGCGCGACGGTTATGCGCTTACGATATGGACATTATTACTTAGTATCTATACAAACGGGAAAGACGTCAAAAATGCAAGGGAAGCAGACTGGGGGTCAGCAGTCATCGTCTGGGGATCGGTGGCGGTCCCGGGAGAGTCGTAATTGGTGGGAAATGAGTTCGTAAGTCATCAAGGTGACAGCGCTGGAAGGCACAGCTCGAAACATGTTTGTACCGAGGCCTGCGTAGAAGGCGCGGATGCCTTCTTCCAGATAGATGGTCCTGGCGGTTCGCCAGATGCCTCTATATTTGACTGCTGGTGGTTTGGTGGTGGATTTGCCGTTGGACTGGATCTGGTTGCGGGTACGGATCACTTCGTGTGGGTATGTGATTGTGGAAGCGCAGACCTTCGATAGAACGGACGATAGAGCTATGCCCAGGGTATCCGAGAGCTCTGTGTGGTTATGACCGGAGGTGAAGATTGTT
Organism: Diddensiella santjacobensis; assembly: GCA_030574215.1. Classification (NCBI taxonomy): domain Eukaryota; kingdom Fungi; phylum Ascomycota; class Dipodascomycetes; order Dipodascales; family Trichomonascaceae; genus Diddensiella; species Diddensiella santjacobensis. The sequence continues at coordinate 87,705 of JAJMEO010000017.1, forward strand.
TTGAGTTTCTCATAGAGTGGAAACTGCACGGCGACATGCGACAGACCCAGTAATGCGGGGCCCAAGCCGGAGTAGAACACCTTAACACCTTCAGTTTGATACATGGTGGAGATTGCGTTCCAGGTGCCACTGTAGTTCCAGGGAGACGACTTGTTTTGTGACATGAGTCTTGTTTTGACGACCCATATGGGGTTTGTCACCAAGGTTGAGGAAGCTCCGGCACACACCGCGGATAGGATATGGGCCAGGGTATGATTCTGGGAGGATTTTGTTTCGTTATTTTTGTCGTAATCATTAATCAAGAATCGTTTTGTTTTCTCGTACAATAGGAAATAGATGGTCCATGTTGGAATATAGCCAATCACTATTGGAGTCAAGCCTCTATACCATCCTTTCAGACCTTCTTCTTTATATATGGTTGTGAGAGTCCCGATTAGGCCATTATATTTGGCGATAAGTCTAATTTGAGGGTCCTGGGTCTTGAGAAATGCAGAGAACCCACCCTGAGCTTGAAGCCTAGTTTTAGCGACATCCAAAGGACATACTGCAACGCCCGCGGTCACGCCGGCAATGGCACCGGAAACAGCATTAATATTGTCATCGGACAAATTCACAATATGAGGATGAAACCATGAGAACTTTGGATAAGCCGTGGCATCGCCAGTTAAAATGTCATCATTATTACCATTGGTAGGAGCGGTGGTGAGGATGGTGGAGGTAAGGTCGAGTTCGATTGGAGAAACACCATGCCGCCGACGTCTACGTTCGATATCGTCTCGATCCAAAGGTATATCCTGCTCCGACATGGCCTTGGCCCCGCCGCCTTTGAGAGCGAAACTTAAAATGGCACTCTCGTAGCTAGTCGTAACTGACTAGTTGCACCGATTATAAGGTCTATTGCGGGTTGGTTGCGGAGACACAAAGTTTGGGAACTCGGCGCTTAAATCTTATTTCCTTCCACCGGAACCATGACCGGAGAGCAGATGGAGCAGGAGTCTGCATTGACGAAGAGCCGGGCTCAATTACAACAGATAGTTGAGACTCAGATTGAGTTGGGTATTCTTGTTCATGATTTCCAGGCCACAGTGGAAGCCAAAGAAGGTCTTGTACAACGAGTGTAAGTGCGTAGTGATATAATAACAGTAGTAGTTAAAAGTCGTAAGAAACTAATGATGTAGAAACCTTCTTGCACAGCAGTTTGAAGAACTCAATAAGGTTGGTCATGGATTACATCAAACTGTACCTATAGATGTGGTTGAATATATCGAGAATGGACGGAATCCCGACGTTTATACTCGAGAGTTTGTTGAATTATTGGCGAAACAGAATCAATATATCAATGGTAAACAGATAGCTATGAAGAGTTTTAGAGACATTGTCGCTGCTCAGATTAAAGATGCATATCCTGATCTGGATACTACAGTTCAACAGGTTATAACCAAGTTAGATACAAGCATTTAAGGCTCTTCTTATTTATAATAATTAATGATGATGATGATGATGATGATGATGATGCAAACGGATATTTAAAAAAGACTATTAATGTGTGTAGAAGGCTGTTTCACGTTTAGGGGAAGGGGTTCCGGAGCGGATGGCGATGGATATGGGGGTTTCAGGTCTGGCAGACACTGGCGATACCGATGTGATATGAAGGTCTCCAGCATCAAACAGATGGTAACTGCTTGTTTTGTGGTGATTATGATAAATGTTTTCCAATTGTTTTGAGGTTGCCGAGAAGGAAGATGATGGTTGTTCATGGGGAGAAGAGGTCAGATCGTTATTATTGACTCCGCTTAAATCAGTGTTGATGCGAGGTAATTCGATGTATTCAGCCAGCGCTTCGGCATCATGGATATCGTCGATTGATTTTCGAAGTTTCAATGGTTGAGACACTATTCCGGTCTCGATATAATCGTAGGACCATCGAGCGAATTTATCGGTTTGCATTCGAGGTAAAATGGTCAATTTGACACCATAGAAAATGACGAAGGACAAACAAGCACCACAGATCAAATCTATAAAGTAATGATGAGTCAGATACATTGTGGCCCACCAGATCCACATCACATAAGCAAAAAAGCCCACTGTATAACGAGGAAACACATGTGCCAAGAATAATGCTTCAATGACTGCTAGACCGGAATGTAAGGAAGGAAATGCGCCAAACACCACGGGTGAAGCTCCAAATGTGCCAGTATAAAGATTAAGGCCCAACAAAGCGTCGATTCTAGCCAATCCGCCTGCAGATCCCTGCATGGAATAATTAGCAGGATCCAAGCCATGAAGCATTTGATACCAAGGAGGCGCGGTGGGAAACAAGATTTGAATAGTGACACCAAGGATATTGACCCATCCAAATGCAAAGGCAAATACTTGCAAAGTGGTTGGAGGAGCAAACACAAATACAATGATGGAGACCACGAATGGAGCACCGAAATGACACAAACCATAAGGGATCCAAGCCAATAAATCCAGAAAGGAGTTTGTTGAGGAAGAAAGCACTTCACTAAGATTGCCTCCATACAAAATGGTCTCCAATGCAGGCAAAACTCGTACATAGATGGACGGTCTCCACTCGGCAGGTATAAACCGACATCCATAGAATAAGAATAACCAAGTTCCAATGGGCATAAATGGCCACCAGAATTGCGAGGTGATAGGGATCAAACATGCCAACGTCAACACAGCACCAATCAACAACCGGATGATCAAAGGAGGATCTCGAATGACAAGAAAAGAGAATAATAAATAGATGGCCATGATCAAATATAAAACATCACTTCGTTTCCAACGATGATTCTGTACCTTTCTCAAGGTTTTCCGGATATCCCATGATGTTTCAAGCCGACTTAATGTATTACCCACCGGTGCATCCTGTAAAAACCTTGACCGTATTCGGCCCCAAGTCCCAGTCATAGTTTGAATGTCTAAATATGGGTCAACTATGATGAATTTGGATTATGATGATGATAAGCAGGTCTAAAAGAAAGAGAGGAAAATCTCAAACCCTGCCCCTTGGGTCTTCTTTAACTCCCGTCGTCCCGTAACCGGACAAAAAAAAACACACTCAAAAAGACACTTCCGTTCCGTTGATTATATAATAAGATAAATGGATTTCAATCAAAACTCCATAGATTTCAATACAAAATGATTGAAGAATCGATTTGTTGAATAATAAATATATATTTAAACAAATGAATATCAATCGGATCTGGCGGTAAAAACCGTAAAACAACGGATAATAAGATCGGGTCGGTCGGCTTTCAAAATCAAAAAATAAATTTTCCTTTTCTTTGCAAACTCCTCCGCCTTGAAATTATTACCCACCAAAATAAAAAGATGGGAAACCAATTTAGAAAAAAAAACACGCCTCATGGTGAGCGGCGGATTGGGAAGACGGGGGCCGCACAGTATGAGGCAAGGTATGTAAATGCCAAGGATGATTATAGTTAAGTAAGTTTAACAGTTAAGGTTTTGACTGGCGGGTTACAATGAAACAAAAACAGGACGAATTTACGCGAAAGAGACTATAATAGTTTACTAACTGTTAAATAAAGTGGAACATAAATGGAACAAAGTTTAAGGAAAAGAAATATTCGCAACTCAATAAAACCACATTAATACGAAGATGATCTTGGCTAACAATAAAGTCAAGATCGAGATCGAGATCGGATTAACCAATATTAAAACCAAAACCAATTATTTGTTGCAGCCATTAAAGAGAGGGGTTATTAAGATCATACGATCAACAAAAAAAGAAGGGATAGCCCAGTAAAAATTCCCCATTTAAAGATTAATTAAGTCAGTTGTCGATCGTTTGTGCTGCAAAAAATGCATAGAAGCATGGATAATCCCCACAATTACTATTATGGGACTTGACAGCGGCTTGTATTAGAGATCGATAAGAGGTCTAGATTGGGGAATTCCGGTGGTGGATCCCGGAATCAGAAGGCTAGAACGGAAAGATATGCAAACGGCTCTAACCGCATTTGCCGCTTATAAAGGGCGCAACCGGATTTGCTTTTGGCCAGCCTCTCGTGTCAAAAAGGAGGCTCGCGCGCGGCAGTCGGAACAGAGGAAAAATTATTTATTCGTCCGAATGACCCATCCGAAACAAAACTTTATTAATCCCTTTTTACAGATATATTTATATTTATCATCCTCCCACTTTTTGCAACATCCTTTACTCCCAAACCTGATATATAATCTTTAAGATCCTCAAACCCTTTCTATTTATTATTATTTCCTTTAGGTGGGTTGATATTTCGTTCGAATATTTTTGTTGGTTTTTGGGGGTTGATATATATAGAGAGAAACAACACGCCATAATCATTATTTTTCTCATCAACCAATAACCTTTTCAACCTTTTAACGACCTTTTTTCATTATTTCATTTCAACTGGAATCTTCATCATAATCATGCCTACCATTATTCCTACTTCAAGTGTGGTGGATACTGATGTTCCAATGGATTCATCATCTACTTCCTCCAATAATCAACAACAACAAGGTTCTCAACAACAAACCTCTCAAGAAAGAAGAAATTCCGTTTCTCATAGGAAACTTTCATCATTTGCTGGGGCCCCAGTATCTTGGTCTTCATCTTCACAACAACAGCAACAACAACAACAACAACCTCAACAATCTCAACAACAGTCTCAAAGACCTTTGCCACCTCCACAATTACCTTTACCTGCAGTACCATCTGCTGTCATGCTCATGACGCCTTCAACAAGGCGTTTACTTCATGGTCACACTCTTTCAGGGGAGTTTGCCTCAACCACATCCACAACCGGCACAAGAAGACATCAACAGCATCGGATTCGTTCCCGTTCCTTACCAAACCTTGTGTTTGATGGAACAAGCAAAATCCACAAATCTTCATCTTTCAAATTCCCAACCTCACCAACAGTTCCCACTCCTACAACCACAGTTGCAGCCGTTGTTGCGCCTGCGGCCCCAGTGACAAACAGCACCAGTAAGCGACATCGAAAGGTGAAGCGTTCATCCAACTACGCGTTGTTGGGCATTCAGCCTCCACCAGTGAATGCAGCTTCGTTACGGGAAATCGACCTAGCAGAAATCTTCAAAAACCCCCAGCTTCGACATGATATCGTGTTTGATCCCCAATTACAGTTCCGACCGAACCTCGATGGCGAACGCGGCCGTCGTAAGCGCCAACTGGCTGAAAAGTACTGGGAGTCGATTGTGGCTGAGTGTGAGAGCCTTGTGGCATCCGCCACCGCCACCACGACGATCGTGCCACTTTCATCAAGATTACCGCTACTATTTACTACATTACGCGAGATTCTCATCAGCCTGTTACCTGCCAAGGACCGAGTGTACGTCGAATCGGTACTGGATCCAGAGCTGCTGATACAACAAATCCGCCATTGTGCATTGGACTTTCTGAGTCTTGGAAAGTGGCTGGCTACCATATTCAAAGCCCATTGCGCTCCGATGCGTGATGGTTGGGTTGATCAGATGGTGTCGAGGATCGAGCTTGGAATCACGTCGCGTTCGCCCCAAAGATTGGTGGAGGGCTTACGAATGGTATTTGCCATTCTGGAAGCAATGAAGCTTGATGTGGCCAACCATCAGATTAGAACCCTTCGACCCATGCTTGTAGATACCGCCATTGACTTTGAACTGGATTACTATGGCCAGATCCTCTCAAAAGGCAAGGTCGATTTCACCGACTCGCTGGTATGGTTCAAGTCCAGCGTCGACAAGTTTGAAACTAGTGCATTGGGTCGTCAAGCCCAGCATTCTAATAACTTTGAAAAATCCCGTGCTGCGTTTGTATTTGGGCTTTTGAGGCTTTTTTCATGCTCGCAGGACGATGCGGTTGTATGCGAGTTCCCCAGCACGTTTGCATTTGACGTGGCTCGTCTAGCGTCCTTTAGAGCAGAGGTGCGCCGGGTGGTTTGTTTGCATTTGACCGTTTCGCTATATCAACAGCTGATTATGAGCAGTGGCAAGATACCGCCCGCTCAAGCCAAAGCAGCTCTTAGCACGGACAAGATTGAGAAGTTCAAGCAGGATCTGATTGCCATTATAGGCGATTCGGTTGGTAACGCCAAGTGGACCAAAAATACCCAGTCGGTCGCGCTTGAGATCACTCGTCGGGTGGAAGCTATAGAGCGTGGTTCACCGCTTGCCAGTACCGAGCTACCCAACTCCAGTAGTCTTGACATTGCGTCCAAGTGGCTTCAGAAGCATCTGCAGCCCAGCTCGGAGATTTATAAGCTGCTTGAGACCAAGACAACTACTAATCTTTACCATGCGCTTATCAAGGGTCTTTCGCTAATGGGTGCTTTAGATGCACCAGTTCTAAAGACAGTCCAGGAAGATGCTGAGGCGTCTTCATTGATGACTCCCTCGCATGTCGTCAAGGAGACGGTTTCTTTGGCCGACCGCATCCTGGTGTTAGTGCGTTTCCACTGGGGAGTCTTCTCCAACCTGTATATGACATATGTCTCGGACGCCAACCATGATAAGGTTTCTGACGAAGACGCGGCAAACTCATACATTCTGGCGTCGTCCAACTCTCAGCAGGATACCCTGGTGCCGGACGCTCCATCTTTGGAGCCCACGTTACAGCGCCAGCGACAGCCATCGACCTGTTAGCATTATATATTATTATTATTATTATACGTACAATTATTTATTAAGGTTTGCATTACTTTCTCTCAGCGTAGAATTTGCAGGATTTTCTATTTTTCGGGCGCGGAAAATGGGAAATAAAAGGGGAAATCATCGTTTACATTCCATCAATCTTTTGGACCATGTCGTTCTTCAACACCTTCCGGTAAGTGTGCATGCTAGGTGGTTTTTGATGGGGGAAACGGGGTTAATAGGGTTATTAGGGGGTTTGGACGGTCATCGAGAAAGAATAAACCGACTGCGGGTACAGGAGGTGAACAGCATGGTAGTGCAGTTATAGCCAACAACAACAGTATAGATCATGCCAACACCAGTGGCCGAGGACACAGTAATGGAGGTCAGACGGTCGTGGTAGGAGGCCAGAAACCGTTGTTTCTGTGCCAGCCTTATGTGAGGACAGCACTGGTGAAGGGCAGTTTCCAGACGATTGTGATGCTACCGAAATATGTCGACATGGGCGAATGGTTGGCGTTGAACGTGTTTGAGTTCTTTACGTATTTGAACCAGTTCTACGGGGTCATCAGTGAGTTTGTCACGCCCCAGACATGTCCTACCATGAACGCAGGCCCAGGTATTGACTATCTGTGGATAGACAGCAATAAGAAAAACGTCCGACTGCCGGCAAACACATATATCGATTACACACTGACATGGATCTCGCAGAAATTCGATGACCAGCAGCTGTTCCCGACAGACTCGGGCATACCGTTCCCTCCACACTTCATGGGCGTAATTCGCAATATCTACAGGCAAATGTTCCGTATCTTTGCCCATATCTACCATAACCATTTCGACAAAATCATCCACCTGTCACTGGAAGCACATTGGAACTCGTTCTTCGCACATTTCATCTCGTTTGGAAAGACGTTTGAACTGCTGGACCGCAACGAAATGGTCCCTCTGTTGCCATTGATCCAGGCTCTGGAAGCCCAAGGCAAGATTGCATGACAAGGTCTAGTTGTGTATTATATAGAATAAAAAAACATATGTACAGAATATTAAACACATAAAAAACATATCGTCATCTAAGAGAAGAAGTATTTACTCTCCCTTAATTGGTTGACATCAAAGTCTCCCCGTTGCGGAACATCGGATATCTGCAACGGAATAAATATCCCCAAAAGAGTCTTGGGGGACGAGCGCATCGACCGTTCAAGATCATCTTCATGCCCAGAAGATGACCCTTCCTCATCAAGCACAGACTCCCGGAGCTCAAACTTGTCGGCACCAGTGCCCTCGTGCTCGGTGGACTTGAAAACTGCCTGCTTTGGACGTGACTCGGGTGCACTGCCTACTGTAAGCAGCTGCTTGAGCTCCTCCGAACTCAGGCTTTCAATGATACTGACAGGAGTCTCGATCTGCCTATTAGGGTCTTCCTCCAGCAGTTCGAGCCGCTCCTTCTCAATCTCAAGCTGCTCCATCACCGTCATACGCTTGTCAGCCCCGAATCTCCGAATAGCATGCTTGCGACGACTCTCCAGAATGCGTGTCGCAACTTCACTAGAGCGCGGAATCTGCGCAAATTGCAACAACCCCACGTAACGGTACTCAAACTCCTCCTTCAGCTTCTCCACCAGATCCTCAGTATGAAGCTGGATAAACGTCTCCCGCAGAAGAGTGTTCATCTTGTCAACATCACCGGCATGTGTCCAGTAAGAATCGTGGACAGCTGCGAATGAAATACCAACCTCAGCACTCTTGATGGCCGACATAAGCATATGCGTAGAGTCAAGCGAATGGATGAAGTTGGGGGGAAAAGCTGTGCGCTGCTTTCGACCATTGACACCACGAATAGCATATGGATCGGCGATATACACGCTCTGCAAACTGGTGCTAACCTGCTTCTTGGAGTCCTTACGATACGGCTGAACAATGGGCAACCCCAGAGGCGTAGTCCAGATGACCGAAGACATAAAGTCGGGACTGAAAATCTTCTTTTTGGCTTTGGACGAGCTATCACCAGTGATGGTATCGATGCGGATAGCCCGTGAGATACGCGACGCAGTATCGCCCAACCAGTCCTGAATCAGATGAGCTCCGAAGAATAATGATCGCACCGCCTCAAACACCCGTTGAGTAACATACGATGAAGTCTTGTACATATCATCATGACCCACCAGATCCATCGCATTCAGCTTGCTTGCAATCTGTGCCCGGGCACCCACGAAAGTGACACCGTAGACATGTGTCATGACTGTTTGCTTAATGACCTTTCGTGAAAGCTTATCCTGCACTTGAATCGCACACTTGTCTCCTTTAGCCGCATCCTTGGCCACATATTCGCGCACGATATCAAGAACGCGCGTATAAACATCCTGGGGCTTATCGCTAGGCACCAGATTGACCTGTCTGGCACCTTCGAAATCGCCACCCAGAGCCGCGTAATGCTGTAACCCGTTACATGAGCCATCCATATGCACTGGTAGTCTACTCTTGTAGGTTAGAGGGTTACCAGATTCGATTGCTTTACGAAGCTCGATGCATGCTGCCAAAGTCTGCCACGGGGCCTCACCTTGCTGCCACCACTTTTGACCTTGAAACGGATCACGGGCGGAATCCAATACAAGTTCCATTCGTTCCTCGATAAACGCCACACGGTCATCGAAACTAAACTTGTTGTGACCAAACACGTTGGCAGCATGGATCTTAAGCCACCGGAACCCGTTCTCGCCCAACTCATGCGCCTCCCAGAATTGAAGCAGACCTCGAGACACATCATTGCCCAAATGATTCAAATGTGGTGATAATGGATATGCACGACCTCGGAAATCAACGTTATGAGGCTGGTAGAAACGCTCCCCTAAAAAGGCGCGAGCAATCTCTAGCTTGTAGTTGGTATCACATCGCTGTGAGTACTCAGATTGGTTTTCGTTCACAATGCGCCTGCATGCTCTCAACCAGTCACGGCGTACGCTGGGGTCAGCGTCTCGTGGAGGAGGTGGTGGCAACTCAGGATGCAATTCAACCTTTTTGGGAATACCTAACAGCTCTTCGCCACCGTTCCAGACACTCAGAATGTGTCTGAATACCTCGCTGTTGATACTCCATGCAGTTTCTCCCAGGATATTGAGCCCCTCATACACCTTATCAAGCTTGCCCCGACTTGAAGCTGCCTGTAGGTATGCCACCTGCTCGGGAGCATCACGCGAGCGCATGATCTTACTATTACCGTAAAGATAGCCACCCTTATTCCAAGCCGTCCACGGCTTGGGCTTCACCAGCATTGGCAGCTGCTGAGGCTGGATTGCACTTGCCATCTGCTCGCCCGTCAAGTGCTTAGCCACCATCTTGTGGACCTTGATAACACCAATCTTACTTCCAGCTTGGTACTGATAGCTGTGGAAAAACGCCGGCGCCTCTGCGGTGACCGTCTCTCCAGTTGTGGGGTCCTTGCCGTAGACGGTAACGGTGGCTACCTGGATCAAAAACGAAATAAGTAGCGAACCAATTTTCGCCCGCACATCCGATGGCCATGACCCACCTTGATTCAGATCCCGATCCAGCAGAGTGGCCTTGAGAGAGGTGATGGACTGTTGCAACTCCTTACTTTCTGCGGTAGACCCATCTAATATGCTCTTATCCACCTTGAAACCCTTAAGCGCCTCCCGCTCCTTTTCCTTCATCTCCCGTAGTCGGTATTCACGCTCGGCAGTCTTTCCAACCGCCAATACGGCGCGTGCCGTTCGCATACCTTCGGCAATGCCACCAGTCGAATTGAGCCGCAACAACTCCAGCATAGTGATGGGCCCCAGATTCTCGGGCCTGACGCGAAGCAGGTAAGGCCCATATTCGAACCGATCCAGCAGTGACACCCCAGGTGGGATAATCTTCCTAACTTCCTTAGGCACTGCAGCTGTATTAGGATACTTGAGCAATGTCTCCATAATTTCGTATTCCTTTTTGATCAGATGCGTCATGCTTTCATTCCATTTGAACAGAAGCGTATCAAGAGTGCGATTGGCATTGACTTTGGGAGTGGTCGACCTCCTCTGCAGTTCAGTCATCTTGTCGAACTCCTTTCGCCATTTCTCTTGCGCTCCCTCGAATCCTCGCAGCTCAATATTGTGTTGTCGGGCATCATTATACGACTCGAGAATGCTTTCAAACTCTGCCTTTTTATCGGCAGGAATCTTTTCGCTGATGGCCAAAAAGTCTGTGTAGTTGGACATGTCAACATCCTTTTGCTGCAGTAACGGCTGGATTTTGACCCAAAAGTCATCTGTCTCAAGCCCCTGAAGTGTGTGACGGATAGCTTTCAGGCCGAAAGTGCCCATTGGGTCCACGTTGTCGATACCTTCCTTCACAAGCGAGGGAATGTCCATTTCGTCCAGGTCGATTTTCTCCGGCCCCGACTCTGGAATCTCCTCTGCGTTTCCAGTGTCGGTTTTAGCAGATGTGGAAGTATCCATGTCAGAGAACAAGGCGTTCTGACTGCTAGGAACGTCATCTTCAATGGATAATGCAATAATGTTTCGTACACTTGGATCCACCTGGTCCAGTGGGATTTTGCAGATTTTGACAATCTGGCGCAGACATTCCAGTCCGAGGACTTCAACATGGCGGATGACCTCACGCACCGAGTCATATCGCCGAGACCGATATGAGTGTACGTATTCCTTAAGCTTAAGGTGGTCTCCGGCGGTGAAGACGTTTTTCAGCAGAATGGCGTCTGTCACGCTATCGCGCTTGAATGACATGATGCGGCGCTCTATCGATGTTAGCCACTCACGTGCCACTTCTGGCTGTTGGGGGTTTGAATCTATAAGCCGGAGAAGGTAATTATTTACGGCCATAGTAACATCATTAGGCGATGAGATTTCACATAGGCCTATCAGCACTGTTTCGGCTCTTGTGAGGTTGTTTGAGTCCAAGAGAGCCTCCAGGTAGGTCCACAGATGGGTATGATTCTTGGCAAATGAGTTTCGTTCCACCACATCATGAGGCGATGACCATGAAGAAGTCGACGACGCATTTTCGTACAAGAAGTTACCGCTTCTGATCGATGCTCGCGACTTCCAATCCATATTAGAAGGGGTTTTCATGAAACTCATGGGCATTTGATTACTAGTCGATGACCCTCCAGTACCGGTACTTCCACCAAGAGCAACTGTTCCATGCGAATTCTTCTTGATAGTCACTGGAGAACTAGACTTATTGCCACTACCACTACTGGTGGAGATTATAGTTCCCGACGATAAACTCCTCAAGGTCGAAGACCTCCTTGAGAATGAATACCTATGAACCGTCCTCATTGTCCCAGATCCCTTCTACTTTCTTCTCAATACAGATCCAATTAGAATCTCTCGGATATATATGAAAGATATTTTTCAAAAAAAAAAAAATTATAACTAAACCTTCTCCGCCGGTGTTCGGCTTGGGACCGAAAATTGTTTGAACAAGTTGCCATGGTAACGGTTGCCATCGCAACAAACTGAATTGAAAATTGATCGTTGCGGCGGCAACGATTTGTCTAAAATTTTGTCTAATTACCCGGCTAAAGATGCTGCAGCCGCTTAACGGCCCGCTGGCCGGCGGACGCCGCGGAAGCGCAACGCGGGGCAAGAGGTGCACAATCAGACATTCTGGAGCTGCCGGATAAAGACGAGGAAATGTCAAATGCAAATAAACAAAAAGCAACTTAAAACATATATATTGGGCAAATATAACGGCGCTTGCATATTTTAATATTATCTGTAGCGGCATTTCAAGCTTTTTGGACAGGACGCCGAATCTACGTTTTGATCCCAATTGGGGCGACACACCCTGGATCGGCTCACGGCAGCAAAACATTGCGGCTTTGCGACCCAACAAACTGGAACACGGGAAAAGTCCGAGTTTGGACAAATTTTAAAACATACTAGAGGTGTTGAGGAGCTGAAACAGCATTAATCCGTGGATGTATGGGCCTGGAGTTATAAGACTATTGGGTATGGCGTGGTTTTTGTTTTGTTTTTTCTTAACCTCAAAATTAATAGACGGTGTCTGTCAAACAGAGACAAACATGGGTATGTGCATAACTCCTTTCCGACATGCATAGAAGTAACATACAGTTATCGTGCGTCGTGTCGAGATCCCGTTACTCGATATGCGCACTAGTGTCGACACTTGCATTGACGGGAAACAGACTTGCCAAGCCCAGTGCTGTGCTAGGAAAAGTCTGACCTCCACATCAGCGGACTGAGACACAGTCATAGTCTGACAGGTGTTTCAAACAAAACCCAAACTATTGTCAACCATCAAACCAAAATCAATCCCCCGAGCTGAAACAAATGATTCAACATTTATATATATCCCTAGCAAGTGGACCTCTCTGGGGAAATCGAAAAAGATATTCTTTAGCCCGGTGGAAACCAGAAAAAAAAATAGAAAAAGAAACAACAAACTGCTTGTATGCAGTGTTTGAAGCTGCAGAAAACCCGCCTAGTTTCCGATCTGGTTGAGCCCCTTATTCCGATTCAGCATTGATTTCCTGTCTGTCTCCACACTCAGGCAGGAAACAGCACACACGCGTGCGCCTTCTCTCCCTCTTCACAACACACGCACATACACTCAACATCTGCTGGAGGAGCCGCTGCCAAATCTCACACACACTCTTTATCTGGCTGCAATCGCTCACTTTTTTTCCTGTTCCCTCATTTTTTTTTCTGTTTCTTCTTAACTCTCCTTCACCTTGGTGTTTCCTCTACAGTTTGGATGACTTGTAGTCACTGAAATCCATTAACTTTGTCCCATCTCATCTTCATCTTAGGACTCACCCTTTAATGGACCAAAACGGTTGGTTGAACCAACCTTATGCTGACCCGCCTTTAGCGGAGGATCTGAACTACAGTAGCTCGCTTGGCCCGGTTGTCACGGGTAATAATGACAATACATTCACCAATTATCCCCATCATGGAAATGTCACGTTTCACATCAATAGCTACCCACAACCTCAGCAGTCGGCAAACCATCCACGCAACATGTACGGCGGAGAATATCATTACTCGGGGAGCTCAAGCAGTAGCAGCCGTGATAATGGAGTGCCAATAGTTATCGAGCAACCGCATTTGTCCAGGCAAGCAAGACAAGCCGTTACCACGTTTGAGCCCTATATCAGGCCAGACGAAGCGGGAACCAATGGTAGTGGAGCAGGAATGGGCCACCCGAAGGCCGAGACGGGTAATGTCAGGAAACGTATCAGTGTGGAACAGACAAAGTTACTGGAGAAATCATTCCAGGATCGCCCCAAGCCCGATAAGGAGATTCGTGAGGAGTTATCGAAACAGACGGGGTTACCGATCCGCAACATCCAGATTTGGTTCCAGAATCGTCGTGCTCGCGCACGCGCCAACCAGGAAGAGCACATTCTACTCAAGATTGCTGGCACCAATAATAATGACTCTAAAAAAGTCAACAAAAATATGTATAATAACCGTGCCCCCTCCGTCGGGCAAACCACCGCTGCAGCACAGGTGGTTCAGAACCAGCAACAAGGAAACTATCAGTATCAGGTTTTTAAGCAGGCGTATCCTTCGAAAATCGTTCCTCAGGTCATACACATTCCTTCTTATCAATACCAACATCCGCATCATCAATACGAAACCAGCAGCAGTGGTAGTTTACAATCGCCGCCAAACTCGGGCGCAAATCCTCCTGAGCAATATCGAGATCTATCACCCCATACGTATCGGAATGATTATGATGCACAGACACCAGTATTAACGCCAATATCATCATTGGCATCACCCAGCATATCTCCATATATGAATGGACGAGAGAAACGCACCACGCCCACCATGGAAGCGGCATCTGTCAATAACATACAACAGTTTGAAGCTGCCAAACGACGGCGACCAAACAGCATTTTGACACTCAACAATACCACGGATGCTTCGTATTATTATCCACGGTCGGCAACTGAGGCGACTTTTTTTGCATCTCCTCTTGAGTCACCCTCGCCATTATTATCAACCACAACTACAACAACCACTCCTACAGGAGAGGTCCCATCATCACATTTACGTCGAAGCATATCTGCATCTGGTTTAGCAGGCATGTCTAGAGGACAATATCATCAAAGTCATGGATCATCAATGGCAGCGGCCGCAGCAGCTGCAGCAGTATCTATGACTGGGGGGTATTTCGATGACGTGTCCCATAATCGGTCGCGTATCTCAATGGTACATGAAGTGGAAGAGAATGACTATGGAACTTTGTCGGCTACAAACTTTAACCTTGACGCCAATGAAATAGCCTTTTCTGACGCCAATGGAATAACGTTTGCAGACCCCCATCAATACGTCTCTGAATATGCCACAACATCCTCGACCCTATTGGATTATGAGCCTCATCATCATTAATGAAACCAAATACGATATTAACATTATAATCTTTTCTATTTACTATTAATGATTTTACATTTCTTCAAATCAAATGGCATGGTTGACTATGACGTGTGACGGAGGTTATGTGAGTCAAAATTTAAAATTAATCCTCACACCACCAAATGGCGGTAAATTTTTTTGTTGGGACCAAACGTAAACCCATCAAAATGACGTTAAAAAGGCTTGAGTTGTGCACTCTTTGTTTTCTTCTCTTTCTTCTCTCTTTTATCCAATTGGATTAATAAGAATTCAAACAAATAACTTTGAGTAACAATGGCCATTTCTAAGATCCATTCTCGTTATGTTTATGATTCCCGTGGAAATCCCACTGTTGAGGTGGAATTGACCACTGAAAAGGGCCTGTTCCGAGCCATTGTTCCTTCTGGTGCTTCAACTGGTGCCAATGAAGCTTTGGAATTGAGAGACAAAGATGCTTCTAAATGGCAAGGAAAGGGTGTTTTGACTGCAGTTAATAATGTTAATACTATCATTGGTCCTGCTCTTATCAAGGCCAATGTTGATGTTAAGGATCAAGCTGCTGTTGATAAGTTCTTGAATTCTTTGGATGGAACCAATAATAAATCCAAACTTGGTGCCAATGCAATTCTTGGTGTTTCTCTTGCTGCTGCCCGTGCTGCTGCCGCTGAGAAAAATGTCCCTCTTTATGCTCATTTGTCTGACATTAGTGGAACTCCTAAACCTTACGTATTGCCTGTTCCTTTCCAAAACGTCTTGAATGGTGGATCTCACGCTGGTGGAAGTCTCGCCATCCAGGAATTCATGGTGGTGCCCCTTAAGTTTGATACCTTTTCGGACGCTCTGCGGGCCGGAGCTGAAGTCTATCACAACCTGAAATCTCTCGCCAAGAAGAAGTACGGCTCCTCAGCCGGAAATGTCGGTGATGAAGGTGGTGTTGCACCCGATCTCCACACTGCTGAAGAGGCTCTCGACCTCATTGTCGATGCCATTGAGAAGGCCGGATACACTGGCCGTGTTTTCATTGCCATTGACGCCGCCTCATCCGAGTTCTACAAGGATGGAAAGTATGACCTTGACTTCAAGAATCCAGACTCTGATAAGTCCAAGTGGTTGACCGGTAAGCAATTGGCCGACTTGTACACCAGTCTTATTGGTAAGTACCCCATCGTGTCGCTCGAAGACCCCTTCGCCGAAGATGACTGGGACAGCTGGATCAACTTCCTGCCCACTCTGGACGGAAAGGTGCAGATCGTGGCTGACGACTTGACGGTCACAAACCCCTTCTACATTAAGAAGGCTATCGAGACCAAGTCCGCAGACGCCCTTCTGTTGAAGGTCAACCAGATCGGAACCTTGAGCGAGTCAATCCAGGCCGCTAAGGACTCGTACGCTGCCAAGTGGGGTGTCATGGTGTCGCACCGATCTGGTGAGACTGAAGATACCTTCATTGCTGACTTGTCTGTCGGTATTCGATCTGGCCAGATCAAGACCGGTGCTCCTGCCCGTTCTGAGCGTCTTGCCAAGTTGAACCAGATTCTCCGTATCGAGGAGGAACTGGGCTCCAAGGCTATCTACGCCGGTGAGAAGTTCCACGCTTCTGTTGCCATCTAAATTCAACTACTACATAAGTAAAGTTAAGCCATAGGCTAAAAAACAATGCTACTTTTATTGCATAACTCTAGGTACCAGCTAGCGACGAAAGACACGCGGTAGGGCAAAACCCCTCCTTAGTACG
Organism: Diddensiella santjacobensis; assembly: GCA_030574215.1. Lineage (NCBI taxonomy): Eukaryota > Fungi > Ascomycota > Dipodascomycetes > Dipodascales > Trichomonascaceae > Diddensiella > Diddensiella santjacobensis. Next base: position 104,448 of record JAJMEO010000017.1, read on the forward strand.
GCGATTGCTCGTGTCGGTGATGAGCTTCGCATAACACCAACCATCGTCAAACACCTCGAAAACAACAAGCTTCTCGCCGTGCCGAAGCTCGAGCTCATCATTCAGCTCCGGAATATAACTCTCAACCACCCAGAACATCTCCCGTAGTACTGCAACCACCCCGTCTCGGCCCGACACTAACGATGAGCCCGACTCCTGCTCATCCGCTATCACGACACTCATCTCGGCCGGAGGCAACGGATGATGTGCCGAAGATGCCGACGATGGAGCCTGAGGACTGATAGGCACCAGCCGGGACGGAGGTGTTAACGCACCCCCGCGGCTAATCAAAGTGCCTGGACTCGCAGAGCCCGCAGCCACGTGCGGCCCATTGGCATGGTTTGACTCAGGCGAGTTGTTCTTACTGGGGGTTTGAGATGTTTTGGCAGTAAACACTGAGTTGGGGCTGGTGTTGCTAGGCGATGTGCTCTTATTGAAGATGCGAAGTGGAGGAGAAGGCTTATAGTATCCCCCCTCTGGCGGTGTTTTGGGTGCTGACGCTGCTGCTGGTGCTGTTGCCGGTATTGGTATTTGCAGTTGATTATGTTGGAAGCCCGCCAGTCGCGACAGGAGTTCACTGTTGCTGGTGGGCGCAGGCTCCCGGGGTAGAGGCTTGTCAAACGGCGAGGTGATAGTAGCAACGTCTGAGAATGAAGACCTCAGTACGCGGTCAGAGCTACTTGATGGGCGATAGCGGCGTAGCGATGAGTCCCGACGTCGAATGGACGATCTGCCGTATGAGTTATAGCTGTATGAGTCGCTGTTATTAAGATCATTGGAAACCACCTCGGCAGGAATCATGCTTTGGAGACGCGTATTAGTGACAACAGCCGCACCTGCCTGATTGACTATAGCTGGTTGCTGTTGAAGGGCAGCAGTGGCCTCATTTCGGCTCTGGTAAGTGTAACTACGCTGTTTGCGCCGCGGTGCTGGCTTGCTGTGCAGCTGTTGCTGTTGTTCCAGATACTCCGAGGGAATGAAAGATGAGGATCGGTTCAAATGGAAAGAGATGCGAGGTGGTTGGTGTTTGTGACGGGTTGTGTTTATAGAGCTGAAGGAGGATGGAGGGGTTTTTGCATTATTAAGCAGCTTTGGTCTTAGGAATGACCCCAACTTAGACGCATAGTATGTCTTTGAGTTCGTACTGCCGCGGGGTGAATCCTCAGCCTTCCGCTGAGGATGAGGGCCATCATGGTATATGCGGGTCACCGCGGGTGCCAGTTTGGCCTTGACCAGAGGAGATACAGTTGTCGAAATAGGCAGCGGCGGGGGTGGCAGCTCGTCGCTATGGGGATGGCTATGATCACTATGGCGGTGTCTATTACCGCTTGAATAATGCTCATTACCATGATGATGACGGTGTTGATGGCGGCGCTGGTTATGGTGCTGATGCTGACGATGTTGGCGTGACGCCCTTTCAGGGGGGATATCATGGCTGTTGGAAGCAGTAGCAGCAGCAGCAGCACGTATGCGACGCGAAGTGTCTGTACTGCTGATACCGGATTCCAGATCCACCATGGGAGAACCTCTGTATTTACGGCCACCAGACTTTTTGGCTGCCGCATTTCCGCTAGATTCATGATTGATATTGTCATGATCTACGGCGTCGTCTTCCTCCTCTTCGAAATGCTTGCGACTTGTGGATCTTTCCATCTGCCGTTGAGCATGCATATCCTTGACCTGCTGGGCGGCATGTCTGCGATGCGATATCCATGCCAGAATGAAAAGAGTGCCGCCAATCACTGCAATCACCGGCACGACTATCGCCGTTATCAACACCGAGCTTGACAGCCCCATATTATCGTTGGTCTAATGTAAACCCGACAAAAAAGTTCAAAGTGAGATTAAAAAAAAAAGGTGACTGGAAAGGTTTTGGCACCTTGACAGGCGCCAAAAAAAGATTCGCATTCATGAAACATATTCCAATTCAGGGGGAGTGGTCTGAAACGGACCCTGTTAAAGTTGCAGCATGCAGACCCCAAGTTATATTAAACTGTATTGAAGAATCAAAAATACGCCTTCAATATTCTTTTTATCTTGGAAACCCATGAAATATACCTAATTGAAATAGTTATTGATAATTTCCATCTTTTATATCTCCAATCTGTTAGTTATTAGATTTGTTGGTTGATCCGCAATGTAATTTACATTATAATAAAGTTGAAATGAACAGCCGTCGTAGAAGAGACATTAACAATGAAAAGTGGGCTAACCCATCTCAATTAATAGAACGTCAATCTCTAAGGGTCTTGCATAATCGATCTGATAACCAACCCTGGATATGGCAAATATCGGCGATTGCATAACCGTTAATGTAAATCCAATTACTTTGTTGGGAACATCTAAAGTAACCAAATGTCATAACCACACTTTAGAGGCTTATCAGGGATCTAAGAATCCTCAAGCCATCTGTAAATTATATTGGATTATTACACTATTGGAACCATTGTATATAATATGACCCAATTAATGACATTGTTTTATTCTTCAATTATCAATGATTTTCGGGAGTCTTTTGATCTTGGGACTCACGTAAAGATCTCGAAGTAAACAAGAATCTAAAACATGAATAATATGGATTCAATAATTTCAATCTAGATGTTATAGAAAAGTGTAGTAGAGTTAGTCGATGTTGGCTGTTGATAATATGTTGTTCCATTACTCAATCAATCTGGACGACATTTAACTTTAAAATCATTTGAATCCAGATACAAGGGGGCTGGAATTTTAGAACATATCATCATATTCTGTCATGGGTGTTAATCTAATGCATATTATCATGCAGTGAATGTTTAGAGATTCAACTTCAAGTGATATATCAAATCAACAAGGAGTTTAATATATATAAAAGTAGAGGTTATTGCCACATAATTGAATATAAATCCCAATATCTTTTATATTAATGGTTCGAGTTAAAGCATTGGAAGAGCTTATGAATCAAGCGTTGGAGTTACAACATCAAGTCAAGATGAGACAAGGTGAATTGGAACGACTTGAAGCCCAACTTCATCAAACCTCTGGAGCGTTCCGACCCGTCAATGGTCGAGAACAATATGAAAAGGATATCAAGAATCGAATTAAACGTCTAGGTGAGTTGATAGTCCGTGATCGTGCCACTATCAGACATCTACGTTCAAGACGATTAAACGGGGTAATAATAGTAACTAATAATAATATAATATAATATAATATTTAATATGTTGTATTCACGTGGCCAGAGCTTAAAACACGCGTTGCAACCCCCCTCCCCCCTGCCTATCATTCGTCGGACTTTGGGTGACGAAAAATAAATACGACGACACCCATGTTTTTGTAATATTTGAAATCCCAACAAAAACAAGATATCCATCTTCTAATACAAGAATTTGAAACCATTCTATATTTGAACTGAATCACATGGCTATGGCAAAAGCGGCTGGAACCAAAGCCCCTTTGATATGACAGAAAACGGTCCGGTCGGTTGACGGGTCTTCTAGAAGTGGAGGCGGCGCTAAGGAAAAAGCAAATGGTGCATACTTAACGGCTTTCGCTTCATTTCCAATTCTTCCGCCATTTTTCTGGACTTTGTTTTCTCTTAAATATATATAACTAGAACTATATATGTTTACGGATTATTTCATATGCTTTCTTCATCATCAATATTAACGATGAGTAACAAGGCGTCTGAAATCACACGCAAAGTCACGGAGTTGGAAGAGGAAGTTAAGGATCTTAAGGCTCATCGCACATATTTAATCAATAATCGCATCCAAGAAAGCAAATATGGCAAGAATCAAATCTTAAAGGTTGAACAATCAATAACTTCCAATGAACAAACCTTGGCTCAACTTAAACTTGAATTACGGAATCTTTAAACATCAAACTTTTGAAGATTTAATAAGGAATAACGAACGAATCATATTTATTCTTTCAATTATATCTCATTAGATGTTGCCTCTCACATCTTTTTCTTGCCACTATCTTATATCATTGTCAACCATCTATAGAAATATAAATCGCATTCTCATCAAATAACTTAAAGTATATCAGAACCAAGTTCCAGATCTCCGGGTTCTCGGGTTACTATAAAATGCACTTGAAAGTTGAAACGGGCGGATAGCTGGTCTAACTGATAAGATTAACTAAAAAAACTCTAACTAAATCTCGGAATTGCCAAGTTCCGACCCCTAAACAATAAAAAATCTATGAATCTATTGAGGTAAAAGGGGTCCAGATCAGGGGTCTTTGAAGATCTTGTATTAGCTCGATGGCCCTAAAAAAGTCTGGAGAAAAGTGCACCCAAAAGAGGGGGTTCTAGAAGTTTTTCACCTCCGATTAATCATCCCGATCTGGGTTTTGTTGGGCGTTAATTTAAGTGCGGAGTTTGGTCGCGCATCTGCAGGTCGACCCCCCTGTATATTGTGGTCCGATGCATGCAAGATCCCGTGTCCCTGTTTAATATAAGAGATAGAAATAGTAGTTTAGTAAAGGAATGTTATAAATCATATAGATATTAAACAATTTGTCATGGAAGAGTGGGAAAGGGAAAGGGAAATAGAAAAGAATTGGAATAATAAGAACCAGACTCTTCATCTTCCTGACCACACATACCTTACTCTCGCACTATATTTGATACAAATACTTTGTTATCATGGCTGATGATAGTGATCGGAAACGTATCATTGAAACCTTGGAAGATAGAATAACCGATCTTCGAGCCAAGACTAGAATGACTCAAGTTCATAGAGGTCATTTACTCAATTCAAAGTTCGCCGCTAGCATGGAAGCCAGACGCCAAAAACAAGCGTTTGACCACAGCATTAACCGCGACATGGCCGAGATTGCCCAACTAAGAGACACGATCAAGCGCATGATGCGTGACATGAACAAATAAATAAACAAATGTAGGGCAGGTTTGATACATCATTGTAGGTTTCATATTGAAGGAGGCAACAAGCCCCAAATTCTTGCTTGCATTTATCCACATTTCGTACAATTAAACAAAACCAAAATGAGCGACGAAGAATTCAGAATGAGGTTGATTATATTCATGGAGATTAGAATCGCCAAGATCGAAGAGAGAATTACTGCGACACAGAATGACATATCATGGTTGCCAAGATCCATGGAAGCACTTCAGCACCAACACGAATCTGAGGAAAGCATCCACCGTGATAGGGCAGAAATACATCGAATAAAACAAAGTATCAAAAGAAACGGCCGTGCCGCTTAGGTGCAGCCGTCACATATTTTATTGATCGCTATATTCATTTGCGCAGCCACATGCCTTCCCCTAACACCCCCCATCATCGAAATGAGCATGGAAATGAGAAGATACGCCGCCATGAGGCAGAGCGTCATCAAAGCAGAACAACAGTTGCTGGAAGTACAGGCAACACTGCGGGAGTTGCAGCAGAACAAAGCCGGATTAAAGAAAAGTAAAGATGGAGTTCCCTCCATGAGAATTGACTTGATCAAAGCCCGGTTGGATAGTATGATAGATGCCTACGAAGCAGACGCACGCGTCCTCAGAACAGAAATCAACGCTCTTAAGGAAGAGCTTCGCACATATCTTTAATAACTCTCAACTGCTGTTAACAATGTCGTGGAGCCTATCCATAAGCTCTGACAATTCAATTCGAAGCTCCTTAGTTTCTTGCTTCTCCCGCACAGTCCGTAGTGCGTGTGTTTGTATAAACATGTCTAGCTCACTCTTTGACCCCCCTTGCTGAGCTCGTTCCCATTGACGCATTCCATATTGCACGCGAGATTGTAGTTTACTAGTTCGCACGCTATGGAGTCTGAGCTCTTGCTGGACCATTAGCATTTGCATTCTCCTGTCCATGTTCAGCCAAGAACCTCAAAGTGAGAACGGACAGTTTGTTATCTATAACATTCCGCGTGATGAATTAAAAACAATTAAACGTCAGGGGTGGGTATGACGCACTCTAGCGACAAAAGAAATCAATTAAATTTAATTTAATTTTGAAGCTCATCAAGCCGCGCCGCTTACAGGGGTGGTGGGTGCTCAGTACAGATAGACTCACCAACCAGCCCTGACCTAAGGGGACCCACTTTTTTTCAACCAAAACACTGCGAAAAAAACAAAATCCCAATCTTGTGACAGCATTGTGGATGTGATTTCATATTGTTGTTATGAATTCTCAGCACCATTTGTCGTAAAAAGGCTCTGTTGAGAATCGTGATATCAAGCATGTTGGCCAATAGAGACCCTGGCCATGCCTCAAATGATAGATCGCAAACGACGGATATAACATCATCATCACCCAATGCCTTGCCACCCCCTCTTCTCCCCCAACCGAATAATATCATGATCAACCCGCGAGAACTCCGTGAACTTAAGGATAGGCTGAAAAATACTCAGCGAATGCTCCGCATTAGTGAGAAGGAGATTGCTGAACAACGGCTTTACAGCTACACCCTTAAAGGGACGATCCGAAACAATGGGCCTTATCTCACTGCAGAAGAGGCACGGCTCAGGTACATCGATAGCCAGATGGCCATTGACCATTATCGCTGGCAGATCAATGCTTTAAAAGAAGAGATTTGGCAGATTGAGAAGGAGATTAAGAAGGCCCTAATCACATAATTAATGTAAACATAATATTTTTCACCGACTTGGCCAAATCCTTCCATCTCTGGTAATGGCTTGAAATGCCGATGTAGCACTGGAAATCGCCTTCGACATAGCCCCTTCATCATTGGGCGATTGTAAAGACCCTCCACCACTGCTACTACTATTACTTCCAAGCCCACCATTGCCCTTATTGGCCTCTTCCACAGCGGCCACGATCTTGTTTATATTAGTCTCCACCACCATTCCTCCCTGGATAATCTCCCCCAACACAGTTTGCAGCACTTGCCACCCAAACACCAGGTCCAACTCACAAACATTCTCAAAACATCGGTCCAAACTCTCCACAAACACCTGAATCAGATCCAATATCCCCAATTCACTCTCCTGTTCATCCACTATAAATACAAAATACAACGTCGCATAATGTCTATAGATGACCCGAATCGTCTCATCCTCTGTACCATCAAGTAATAATGGAGGAGGTGTAACAAAACTACATTGATTGGACGATCTCACGGAAAGAATCGTATGAACCTGCTTCAATAATAATGATTGAGTCTGTAAATCCAAAGGCGTATAATACTTTACAAGCCGAGGAAGCCCAGCATTGTTGACTATCAATACCGAATGAATCATTCTCTTATTCTCTTAACGTAAATCATACAAAACTTATCACCACCTTAAATTTACCCCTTCAAACAGCCTCAGCGGAGCACAAACACGTAATCATTGTCAATAACATTAGGTAATCGATTAAACTAGCGGAATTCCGCCTTGCACGTGATCTCCGTCGGGTGCGACCGGATGACCGACTCTTTTACGTACTAAATCAAACTTGAGCGGAATTCCGCCGAGCACGTGACGCGCATCGCTTTGGACCGGACGTCCGAGTCTTTGTTATCGTGTGTTTCTCCACAAAAGCTGCCGAGGTCGCGTTTAGCCGAGAGTGGTGAATCAATTATCGTGGAGGTTGTATAAATTTGGCTTGTGTTGCCCCAGGTTTTACGACTTTTCTTCCTTGTATAATACAACCACCAATTTGAAATGGTTGCATCAATCAAAAGTCTTGTTGAAGGTGTTCAATTCGCCTCGGTTCCCAGTAATGCTCAAGGGATCCTGACTCCAGACGCAGTAGCGTTCCTGGCTACTTTGCATCGGACCTTTAATGGTCGGCGTCTCGAGCTTCTTAAGCAGCGCACTGCTCGGCAGATTCGCATTGATAATGGCGAATTACCGGATTTCTTACCGGAAACAAAGCATATCCGTGATGATCCTATTTGGCAAGGAGCGGTTCCTGCCCCGGGTCTTGAGGATCGTCGGGTAGAGATCACCGGGCCTACGGATCGAAAGATGGTCATTAATGCTTTGAACTCAAACGTATATACCTATATGTCTGATTTTGAGGATTCCACTGCTCCGACCTGGCACAATATGGTTGACGGCCAAGTCAATTTGTATGATGCAGTGCGTCGTACTATCTCTCTCCAACAAGGATCCAAGAGTTATAAACTGAATACGGATCGAAGCAACTTCGGTAAAAAGCAACTGCCCACTCTGATTGTTCGGCCTCGAGGCTGGCATCTTGACGAAGTGCATTTCCTCGTCGACGGCCAGCCCATCTCCGGCAGTCTATTTGATTTCGGCTTGTACTTCTTCCATAACGCCAAAGAGGCCGTCAAACAAGGATTTGGTCCTTACTTCTATCTCCCCAAGATGGAATCACATCTCGACGCCCGGCTCTGGAACGACGTTTTCAAGCTGTCGCAAGATTGGATCGGCCTTCCGCGAGGCACGATCCGTGCTACCGTCCTCATCGAGACTATTCTCGCCGTATTTGAAATGGACGAGATCATCTACGAGCTGCGTGAGCACTCATCCGGTCTCAATTGCGGAAGATGGGATTATATCTTCTCATATATCAAGAAACTTCGTAACCACCCGGAGTTTGTGCTTCCCGAGCGTGACGACGTGACTATGAAGGTACCCTTCATGAGCAATTACGTCAAACTCCTCATCAAAACTTGCCATAGGCGAGGCGTGCACGCCATGGGTGGCATGGCAGCGCAGATTCCCATCAAAAACGACGACGCCGCCAACAAGATCGCCATGGAGGGCGTATATGCGGACAAACTGCGCGAAGTGACCGCCGGCCACGACGGCACCTGGGTCGCCCATCCGCAACTGGCAACAATTGCAATCGAGGTGTTTGACAAGCACATGCCCACCCCGAATCAGATCTTCCGGCGCCGTGAGGAAGTGCACGTCACTGCCCGTGAGCTGCTCAACCCCTACATCGCCGGTGGTAAGATCTCCGACAGAGGTATCCGCAAGAACTTATTTATTGCCCTTGGGTACATGGAGGCATGGCTACGGGGTGTGGGATGTGTTCCAATCAACTCTTTGATGGAAGATGCCGCGACTGCTGAGGTCTCGCGAGCACAACTCAACCAATGGGTCAAGCATGGTGTCACGACCTCCGAGGGTACCAAGGTCACAAAACAATATGTTACGAAAGTTCTCGCCGAGGAAGTTGCGAAGTACAAAAAGTCCGCTGGCTCTGGCAACAAGTTCGACCAGGCAGCCGAGTTCCTACGACCGGAAATCACCAACGAAAGATATAGCGACTTCCTAACCACCCTACTGTACCCGTCGCTCCAATCGAGCCATCAATCCTTTGAAAAATTGTAGTCAATTAGGTGCTTTAGCTAAAAAAAAAAACTGCTGACAGGCTTATGTGATGCCCCTAAAGTTTGATCCCAAATTCTCTCCATCAACCAATATCGATAATGTCGGCTCTAGGACGATGGGCCAAGTTTCTGGTTGCCAGTGGGGGTTTTCTGGGTCTCGGACTGTATGTGACCATGTATCTGACGCCGTCAGATGAAGAGTTTATAAATGTAGGTTAGATCAAGGAGATTCCTTAGGTTAGGTTGGGTGGTGGGTTAATGAGATGTAGAGCCTGGGTCCTGAGCTAAGGGCGCGGTACGAGCGAGAAAAGAAGTATAGAGAGGAGTTTGGTAAGGCCATGGCACTTGAGATGGAAAAGACTGTGGATGATCCACAATGGCTGAAGGGTCCTACAGGTCGTGCGCAACTGGATTACCGACTAGCCAACGAAACTCGTGCCAAGGTCGACAAGGAAGAGCGGGATGAAAGCGATGCATTTGAACGGGCTCGTATATCACAGCTAGCCGAGAAGGAGAAGCGTCTCTAAGGATCTTATTATTATTATTGTTATGTAAATATACTTTTGTCTGGTCAGAACCATTTTAATTCGTCCCACATGTAGGGCAGGAATACCTTGCAAGCAGTCCATAACACAGTAAAGATTTGAAGCACAGCGGCGGGAAATCCACTGATACCGTGGTCAAATAAGTTAAGAAAGATGGCATAGAATGCAACCGAGAAGAAATGGTAGAAAAGCAGAAACGGGCGACTGATGAGACCACTAAGAAGACCGACCGGTTGGTTAACGCACTCGCCGCCGAGCCCAAAATACTTGAAGCAGCCTTTCTGCAGCACCTCAAGATTGGAGTCCTCGGCCGCAAATAGGCTATAGAGAGCAATGGAAAGCACGTTGATAACCGAACCGGTGTGCTTGCGCTGCCAGAAAAACTCCTCCAACTGGTTCTGCACGATAGACATATCCATCAGGTCGTCGACGTACTTGGGGCTTAGAAGCTCACACAACAGAACTGCATCGTTGAATGACACAGTCATGCCGCCACCTGTTAGCGGATGGCGCATATTCATGGCGTCCCCAATAAGAATCATACCCGGAGTCTTATTGACGGTGGCTGTCAGCAGCTGATTCGGCATGCTACGGATGCGGCATTTTTCAAGAGCATTCAAAAATGAGGGCCTAAGCTGGGCAGGTAAATGCGGCCCTACGTTTTGCTTTAAATGTTTCTTCATGTCACCATTGCCTATTGAGGGCATAGGTCCACTAATATCGCATAGCATTCGAGTTTCGTTCGAACCAATCTGATATACAAGAATGGGTTGATGGCCCTTGCCGATGATAACATGACCATAGCCAGGGAATGGCAGGTCTGCGTTTTCAAGCTCGAGGGCCACGAAATGCGACGTCACCTGAGGAGTATTTGTAGTGAATTCCTTTCGGAACTTGCTGGAGATGCCATCGGCCATTACGACGATTTTTGCAAAGTAATGTTTTTCATCGCCGTCCTTATTTTTGGCCTTGACTCCCAAAACATGGCCGGTATATGGGTTTTTAATAGTATCGGTCACGGTTGATTCCAACATTTGGACACCTTTAGTATCTGCTGCAGCACGACGAAGGTTTGTAATGAATCTACCATGATGGAAACCACGACCTTGTTCACGAGGACCATTTTTGTTTTTGGCATCCACCAATGGATAAGGCACTGGCACGGGTTTACCGTTAAAGATGACTGAATATCCATTACATTTGACAGCATCTATACCTTCAAGAGTGGATTCAAGACCCAATTTCTTTAAAGATTTGACCCCACCGGGTTGTAAAAGTTCACCCACAATCCGATCCGGCTCGTTTAAATCGCGTTCAATCACCAATACAGATCGGCCCTGATTGGCAAACCCTACAGCGATAGCAGGGCCTATAATACCCGCACCAACAACAATAAAGTCAAATTCCCTTTCATCCGTCATTGTCAATCTTGATCCTTGACAAAATTAAGGATATTCAACGTCTTTTAAATAGTGTTTTTCGACTCTGTTCCACCGGCTGGATCAGCCTCCTTGATCTATTATATTTCTCTAATAACGCCGCTTACTCCTTAATATGGACGAACAAAATAAATATAAAAAAAGAAATATCACCAAACTAATCAAAAAATCACGATAGAAATTATAAACCTTCACGCAATATTCATGCGAATTAAAACAGCTGTTTGGTTAGAGTTTTTCGCATGTTCGTTTATTATAGGGTTTGGATCGGATCATTTGTCACATGATAATTCCGTTTAGTGACAATTTGGGTGGGCGGTGTTAAACCAGTTATCATATCATAATGGATCATAGTAATCATGACATGAATATCATGCCGCCTAGATGTAGTATGAATGTAGGTAGAAAGAAGGTATTGGAGGATGTTTTTACGTTATCTGACGATTAGATGTTGTTTACATGGGATACCACCAATCTATGTGTGGTGTTTCGATGGTGGCATATTCAAACCACTTTAGGATTGTGGTTAAGCTTATTGACAATTGTGGCATTGGGTGCCGGTTATGAATATATCCGGAATCTCACCCGACGATTTGAAGCCAGTCTTAATCCGATTAGCGTCAGTACTGGTGAGGAAATCCCCAATCTTGCCAACTACAACACAATTAACGGAGAATACGTTCAAATAGAAATCAAACCCTCGAAAAATATTGAACTGATTCGATCGGGCGCTTATGCATTACAAGTGGCTTATTCGTTTTTCCTAATGTGCGTACTATTTGCGTTTTTTTTGGCATGTGAAAACGGCTATTAACCATTTTAGGCTCATATTCATGACTTATAACGTATGAACCTGTCTTATATCAAAAAACTTTAATGATGAAAATTAACACTAATGCCTATAGGGCTGGGCTATGCTTGCAGTCACAATCGGAGCTTTCATAGGCCATTACCTCTGGAATGAGAAACAATCCGCCGTTCGAGGAATGGCTTGTCATTAAGTTCTCCGTATCAGCTAATTAATGAAAATTATTTTGTTACTTTAATCACATGCAAGTCAGCTGCACTATTCTCTACTCATATAACTTAATAAAATCATATTCAGCTTACTATTACCCGTATAGGGTTGACAACGTCCATTTGTGGATCAGCTCATATCATGGTTTTCTCCTGCATAAGAGCAAAGCATTTTTAATCACTTGCCCGGATTTTTTTCGCTGTCACTTTTCCAATTGTTTCTCAGACATATATCAAACTAGGAACTTCAAGGAGTGGGGATTCACACACTGTATTGCATTCGGAGAACCCCCGAGGGGGGCTAGCGATAATGACGAAAAGGCTACCGTTTGTTTGTTTGTTAATCACTGAAGTTTGACCGAGACGTTAGATATAAACATGTGACCCAATCAATAAAATTATTTGTAAGGAAATTTGGAGAACTGTGTCTATTGAGGCATATCTAGCATTCATGCTGGTTGCAACTGGTAATGTCTCATAATTGCTGGATATTTTTAGGAAACAGATTTTTATTTCCTCCAATACTATGCTCTAGACACGTAGGACAAAAACATTGTCCAAGTGGAATATGAGTCTTTGAATGTTTTGCCGTTTATACTCTGATCTCAGCCGACTCAAATTCCCTGTTCCCCTTCGCATGCATCTCAAGATTCATTACCAAATTGCTGATATAACAAGCTCAAGAGTTAGAAGATAAGTTCTGCGGTGTGGCTTCCGTTGCATATAAGTACATGCTGTGATATGGCTCTCCTAGCTCTTGTTAAATCTGGACATTTTTTAGCAGAATTTCCTGCCATTATAGCTAAACAAATCGGTGGATTCTCGACTTGAAGCCAGAAAACTCTAGGTCTATCCCTGGAGCTTACTTATCTTTCTTCCTACTCTCATCCTGATCCTGGTATGATCTGGAACGTGCAATTGAGCAAGTATTTCAGTTTAACTATTGGGCCGGCAAGTTTTTGTTTCATGCGTTAATCGTCTAAATTTTTCTTGCTGTAGCTCCGTTATTACAATTATTTAAATAGGTTATTTTTATCTTATAGCTTAATATGCTTATTGAAATGCAAAATGTTGTGAAAAATTAATTTGGTCCTTCGAAAGACAGATTCCTACACTAAAAGGGTATCATGATCGTATATCCTACTTCAAAATAATAAGGACAGAGTACTTTGCAGAAATAGAATTTCCCATAATCTGACTCACAGTCCTCATTAATATCTTTTTTAAAATGGTCTCCAGATAATATTTCTGCATAACCTTATATTATATATGTAAGAAGTCTTGTAACGAGCTTCCATGTTTAGCCGCGCCTTCGAGATTCGTTATATCTATGCTCTTGTAATCCATGCTGAATCATCTCAATAAAGGATAGAATTGCAGTTAATATAAATTTTCCACTTGAAATATTCCTCAGCAAATTGTCCTAGCTTTGAACCCCTGTCGTCGTAACATAGTTCGTGTCCCTCCAAACCTCCAGTACAACGACTACCATACGATTCAGCAGAATGATAGAGTCTCAAAAGTAATATATTGGAGCATATTTCTCAAGAAATTCATTAGAAAAAGAAGACGAATAATGCGTTTTGAAGGTATAAATTGTCCGGCAGCAGAAACAGTCTAAAAGAGAGCTTAGAAAACCCAGAAATGCAGGATTACGAGGGAAGGTACGTTATTTTGGCTTTGCCATAGAAAATCCCCATTTTGGTACATTGAGAAGCTACATTGAAACCTTTACTCGTAATAATTTGAGCATGTATTACGACAAACGCTAAACACAGAAGGACGCGAGATATTAGGCAGGGAATGAAGGGAATCTCCTAGATACTGGGATACAGATAAATATATATATATATACATATATTAATAAAAGACTATTTCACGGGCCTATTGGCTCTTTCAACAGCCAAGTTCAATCTCAAAAGAGCGATTTTTTGCTCTCGGTCGCAGCCGCTCTAGTACTTTTATGCGCACGGCACCGACCGGCTTATTTCAAGCTCTATCACACAAATCAGCAATGGCACGGTCGCTAGACCTTTCCTGCTATCTTTAATATTATAGGTCCATGCTCAGACATAAAACTGGACTCGGGCCACTATTTCGAAGAATCCACTCGGGAATACCCCGGCGGGGCCCACCGTCGGCTAGGCCACAATTGGTGCGGGGATGGCAGTGCGTTTGAGTCCTCTGCCACGTTTCAGCCTTGCTCGCCTTTCAATAAAAGCTGCAACATCTGCCCGAGGGGACTCGCATTCCGATACCTTGCTTCTCGAGAGACTTGCATTTACGGCAGCATACAGGATATTGTTGATACATGCCAACAGACAGAGGCAAAAGAAGAAGAAAACCTGAATAATGCCTGCAGCAGGTTGCATTTAGAGCAGGTACTAGTGCTGGCCACGTTTTTCGTCTCCATTTATTTTGGGAACAAACTCGGCCATGAAGGGGCGGCAGGGTCTTTAAGTGAAACTATGATGACAGTTTCTAGACCATGAGCGGCTTGGCAGGAAGAGCCTCCTGAATCTCTGAAAATTGGAGTTATATGTAAACCGAGTCAACTAGTCATATTCAGAAGATGCTCATAAAATGGTTGAGCCTGTTTGAGGATGTCGATCTAGCCAACAATGCTGCTTAAAGCCTGTACTAAGCTCTAGCCTGTAACTAACGCAAAGCTACTGCAATCCTATCTTTAAAAGAGACGTGTGGTAAAGCCGAATTAAGAAATCTGAGGGTGTCATTTCAACCAAGCCGGAAAACAAAATAAAAATAAAAAAGAAACTGAAACTGAAATGGCTTGGTACCGTGACTCAGTCAGACACTGGTGTGGGATCCAGTAGGAAGTAGTCGGGCCAAATAGCTTATTCCCTCTAGACCCCTTACTCGGTTAGACGTCGAATAATCGAAGAACGGTTTATCCGGCTGTAACGTTATGTATCATTTATCCAATATTGCCTGAAAGAAAATGTCGCACGGCATCAGTCTTATAATTTTCGTAATTCCTTTTATTTTTATCAAGGGCCAAAAATTAACCGATATTGTTTCGTAGTAGTAGTATCAAAGTCGCTCAGTATGCTTGCGGGGACGCCGAGGGACGTAAGACATGCAACAGAGCCCTACATGTTCGGCAAATCTGAACGTCGACCACTTAGCCAGGCACAACGGATCTTACTCGAATGTAATACAATGGCCTGGTTATAAGCAACTAGCCGTCGCAGGTTCTTTGAGGTCTTGGCCACAGAATGGCTAGACCACCCACACCTCCGAGTAGATTACCCTTCACATCCGACACACGACCACCGAAATATTCAACCTAGACAATGATTTCAAACCTTCTGCATTCCGAAAATCCAGGTTACAAATCTGTTTGCGGCCAGACAAACAAGTCATGCCACCAAAGGCTGTGACGGGATTGTGCTTCTAGAACATGGACTGAGCCCCACCTTGATTGCCTATCACATCTCTTGGCATGCAAAAAGCCGGGGACTCCACAGGAGTCCACACAGCCATCTCGGCGAAAACCAAACGTTTGAGGCACAGTTCTCTCGGGATATCCGATACCATGTCTAATAAACATTTCATTGGCTGCAATTTGTCAAGAAACACAATCATGAGAGACGTGGCAACAGGCGGGTTTGATGGAGTTAACCAGAGAGGGCGGACATAATCCGATATATACGCGTCGATAAGCGGCCCAACATTTGGTCCGCCCGCGGCGCGCTCTTTCGATTGATTTCATATATCCGGATAAGCAACGAGCCCACTATTTTCCTGTAGCAGCAATACGTCACAAATTGCAATTCTATTTTGCCGAGCTTTGATTATTCATAACTTTCGAGGACCAGGCCCATATCAGCACAACTGAACACTCTGTGATTGGCCAGCGGGTCGGTCAGGTTCCGAGCCGCCCATCGTATTTCCAAAGCCCAAATCCGAGTATGGACTTCTACAGTCCCTTGTAATCTAAGCTGTAGATACAAGGAACCGGCGGCTATTTCTCCTAATTTATTCTCCCGGTACTGGGGCAATACAAACAGGAGAGGTTCTAGACATGTTAACAGAGTGAAAAAGCAAAAAATTGATTGTCAGACAGAAAAAGCACTGATTAAAAAGTAAATGGAGTTAATGTTTTTTATTCCGAGCTAATTAACGTTACATGAGAACAATAATAACAGTAAATAATAATAATAATAATGATAATCAAATTGAGTGAATAATTTAGCTGCTTGGATCAAGCACTTTAGTCCACACGATATCAACATCTTGTTCGGACCTAAGTTCCAAATTATCGAAGAATGCTGTCAATGTGTTTTTCCAATCGGTCTGCTTGAGCATTATGCAGTAATAGAACTTGTAACGAGTGTCGAGAATGTTCTTGGACATCTCACGGTTGTCAAGTGCAGAGTCGAGGACGCTCCATAGGTCTGCGATCTGGGTACGAGCCTGATCTTTCTGGATCTCAGACACAACTAGTTCAATGGCCGCTAGTGACCTTTCCAGTCTAGTCTTGGAGTAGTTGAAAGCAATTCCAACGTTATGTTGCTTTCGTAGTCTAATGCAAGTTGAGTAAGCAATGAGAATAGATGTGCAGTTCAGACTATAGGGGTTCGAGAACCAATTTCGCTCGTAGGAACCCAGTCGTCGTTTTCCAGTAGAAGCAATCGTCACCATTTCCAGACATGCCTCGACACACTGTTCTGCCGCATGTGTCAGTGCATCCAACTTGGGCTGGCTAATTGAAGTCAGACCATTGTCACAGGTTATGAGACAGAAGGTCGAAAATAGCTGGTAATGGAGGAAAAACTTCAGATAGGCGCAAAACGTAAGGGTATGGATCCGCTGTCTCCATTCCGTGTAGCTGAGCTTGTCCTCTTCCGATTCGGACAAGTCTCTTTTCAGATAGAGTGCATCAGCACTATGCAATGTGTATACATCGTCTAGCTGCACAGCCATATCGCGACAGGCACTTTCAACAGACAGAATATCGGTACTTGCATGCCCACCATAGAATTTCGACATGAGATTTGAAAACAGTTCTAAATAGCCTGTTCGAATGCGAATATGCTGGCAGTTTTGGCCTGGTGGATAGGCTTCTGAAAGCACCATTGGGGCCGCTGCCAGGTTATCGGCATGGTTGCTGGGAATGCCGGAGCAAACGGACCAGTAGCGTTCCCAGACATAAGCGCAAACCAGAGTTCGGTATTGTTCACGAGAACAAGCAGTGTTTTCCTTAACGGGTTTAACCCTGTGCAGACCCAGAGCATTTATGCTTTGCATCAAAATGCCGCCAATCAAACTAGCAGCCCGACATTCACCGCGAGCAAACTTGAATATGCCCGACAGAATAGTGAACTGTACGAGCTCGAGAGAGATTATTTCGAGAATATCCGGCGCACTTTGCTTAGCACGGTCTGCATACTCCTGGGCCCAGGCCCTGCAGCTAGTTCCACCAAATGAAACAGATCCAGGTGTAGAGTAACATCCGAGGGCCGTCATCATATAGACGATGGCATACTCGGATCCACCGCGCACCGTGTCTGACGTCAGTCCGTACTCCTTGGCTCGCCAAATCGATTTGGCCTTCCGGATCCATTCCTCCATGTCCAGCATAGGAGCAATCACGTGATAGATCCCCGCGTAGCGGTCTATACATTGTAACATTTGCTCTTCAGTGAGGTCACGACCTTCCAGTATCCTTTTGGCCGGGGTCCCATCTCGACTAGATGTCACTGAAGAGTGTTTGCTTGTGGTGGTGATTATTGAGTTATGTCTTGTGAGGCCCAGGTTATAAATCCGTCTGATGTAGTCATCGCCCGTGTCCCCACTAGTGGTTCTCCTGGTATGAGCGGCAAGCACGTCCAAATAATCGGAAATCTTGCCTGTGATTGCAGAATTAGAACGAGTTAGATTTGAGACTTCGTCTGCGAGTTCATCTATTGATAAGTCTGCCACTTGTAATGCGGTGGTTTCGTAATCGGCCGTGTCTAGTGGGGGGGATATGGCTCTTGCGGACGTGTATATTTCCGGAGTCGACCCCGCTCGCGGCATTAATGTCAAGGGAGTCTCCAGTCTAACATCAGTTAGTTTAATCGGTTTCTTTCATTTCAAATGGAGAATCCAAGGATTCGGCTTACATTTTAACTGTGAAGCTTCGTTTCGCTCTATAATGTTCTCGATACTTGCAGACTTCTCCAAATCGACGACATTCCTCACACACAGTGCCTCCCGAACATTTGACCTTGCGTTTCCTGCAATTTTCACAGGCTCTTGATGCTCTTGTGCGACGAACCTTGGGTGATACAATTTGGGTCACGGGTGTCATGGCTCCACCTGCACTAAGGGGATCCATACGGTTGTACATGTCTGCAGGTTGCAGCTCCGATATCTAGAATCGCGTAACACAAGTATGAAAACAGAAATCAAATAGAAGTGAGTAGTAGAGAGAAAGTGGAAAAAAACATCATGGAGAGCGAAGCGAATTGTAGAAATATACTAGAAAAACAAATCATGGGATTTGATACACCTCTCCGGTACATGACCTTGCATGTACCTTTCGAGATTTTTTTGCCGAGTGCCTTTTTTTTCTGGGCCTCTGACTGTGCTACTGTAGTGGGGTTATTGCGGCGGCGCCGTTCAGTGAGCCGCTGAGTTTTTTCCCCCTCTGTATCAACAATAAGCCAGACCCTTTAGATAGATTGTCAAGCTAATTGTTATTATTATTCCCATTATATTATATTTAATCACTTATTATTACTAAAATATATATATAAATCATATAAAAATAATGCGATTCTTTTCCTTGGTTATGCATATATATATAGATCCATATTTACAGCATGACCACCGGAGAATCTACGCCGATGGTTCCCACCCAGGCTTGCCGGTAATCTCGAGCAGAACGGAAATACAGGGCTTTTTATCCAGCTCCAGAGCGGCAAAATAATAAAAGACTGCAAAAATAAATGCCCGACTTAAAAAACAAATGGTCGGGATTGGCCGACTTTAATTCTCCAGTCCAGGCCCCGCGTGCTTACGCGCACGCTTCCTCCCAGGCGGGACCTGCCTTAGTGAGCAGCATAGCATGCCAATCGTAAGGCTTGTTTGTTCGGATTTGGCGCTCGCTCCACACAATGGGTAGTGACGTCGTATATATATACTACATTCCTTATAGTGAACGGCATGATACCGGGGAGCATGAATAAAAATATATAGTGGGTTTAGAACTAATTATTATTTATTGGCGGCGGGGGCCAATACGGTATTATCTCCACTTCCCAATAATGGGTTCGGATCATCTGAGACCGAAGATGACCGTGATAATGAGGAACCTGTCAAAGGAGTACGTTGGGGAGGGCGGGCATTTTCCGGGCTTTGACTGAAAGCCCCATCCATACCATTGACCCCGGAACTACTATCCACATCAATGGATTTACTGCCCCCTCCATTTCCTCCAGCACCGCCTCCAGCACCGGACCCCCCGCCATTCTCCAATCCAGAAGTTTGCATTTTCTTCAGATTGATGTTTGACAAAACAGTGGGTAATAGATCGGCCTCATCTTCTAATGAATCTATGATTCTTCGGCTTAGGAACGGGTGGGATAGCGCCTGAGCGGCGCTAATGCGCAGCTCTGGATCAACCTTCAAACATCGGGTGATAAAATCACGAGCGTTGTCACTCACATCCTGCCAATATTCTTCGGGCTCAAATGAATAATCTCCGGCTAAGATAGCCTGCATTTCCTCGGCACTCGTATCCCTATCGAAAGGCGTATAACCTGACAATAAGAAATAGGCTATTACGCCTATTGCCCATACATCGACCGGCTTGCCATGGCCTGTTTTGTTAAAGATTTCCGGCGCCATATACCCCGGTGTTCCGCACGTGGTGGTGAGCATACGAAACTTCTCCTCGTCTATAATCCGCGACAGACCGAAGTCGGCTATTAGCAGATCCGAAGTCTCGTCGGGGGTTTTGAATAATAGATTTTCGGGTTTCAGATCCCGGTGGACAATCCCATGTTGATGTAGATAGGCCACCCCCGAAGTCACGGATTTGATGAGTTCTACAGCGTCCGATTCGTAAAACGATCCTTTCTTGTATATGCGATCAAATAACTCTCCTCCTTGAGCCAAATCCGTCACCAAATATACTAACCCCTCCAGTTAATCAACCAGCCCGAACGTTCTTCATTTGTTCAACTTACAATTATTGGCGGTTTCGAAATAATCCACCAGAGTAAGTACATTCTTATGTCCCTTGGAGACCCGACGTAGAACCACAATCTCATTACGAACCATATGTTCTCGTCCAGACATCAGTCTTTTGTTGATCACCTTGGCGGCATAATATCTATAATATCTATTAATATTTCCCGAATCAATACTTGTAGATGATGATTCCCATACTTTCCGGTGTCGATATGGACGGCCTCCTTGACCACGGAATAAGTACCTTGACCCAAAGTTTTGCCCTAATCGAATCATTAGACCTTGACTTTTTCCCATATCATAACCCACTTACGGTTTTATATCTACATGGTAAAGGTTGTGGTCTTGGACTTTGCGGTTGTGGCGGCCCACTAGGTGCTGGCCGAGCTTGTAGAGAGCTTTTCTCTGTAGTGGTGGCCATGATTGTATGAAAGATCGAAGTTGATATTTTTTTATTGTTGCGTGGATTCCACTTTGCTCTTCCGATCTGCTGTGAAAGGTTTGCTATACAAGTATTTTTTTTCTTTTGTATAACCCTCTTCAACTCGCAGCTTCAACGAATGTAAAAATATGAGTGGTTGATAACGATTATTGTCGATGAATGGGAGATTATCAATAGAGCCAAAAATGCCCTCTTTCTCCAGAAATCCCCGCCAATTATATATGTCTAAAGTACAAACTTGAACTTAAATTATTGTGTAATAATGTTAATGTTATATAAATATAAATATAAATCGCACAGTTTTTATATAATTTATATATTTATGGACATGTGCTATAAACAAACAATTTAAGTAGTCACATGATGAGATGACCATTCATGTGACTAAATCGAGTCGAATCCGCAGCATCATGCATTAACTTGACAATTAACCGTTTACCAGCAACCGTTAGCATTCAAAACGTCATTTGGGTGTTTATTTATGACCGGCATTATAAGCCATTTTGGCCGTGATCTTGTTCTATAGAAGACATGATTATATCCAGTACCTCCTAGGATATACTGAGATCGGGCGCGCACTCCACTTTCGTCTCCAACATTGCCAGCAAACGAACCATACTTGGTCTGGATCTTCTTTTTCAAGATATGATATATCTCACGGTTGGCACACAGTACCTCATGGAACGAGTCCAATTTTACCGGTGTCCTGCATGTAAACCTCCTGCATGACTACAGCAGTTCAAGACATTCTGGAATGACAAACTACCCTTGAGAACTCTGCGCCTCAGAGCAAAGAATTGTACGCATAGAAGGGAATCTCCAACTCAGCGGCCTCTGCACGGCTGACTGCCAGTGAGACTTCTAGAATAGCATTTGCACCAAACGGAACCGATGCTCGGAACAGACGCCGATGATGGGCCCGATCCATAGTAACGTCCACCTCAACTATTGGGTTTCCCTTTGAATAATAGATATACCGCGCATGAACCTCTTTCAAATTCGATGTTTTCAAAATAGCAATGTGGCTTGCTCTAACCAATGGTGCCCTCCCCCACAATTAGTTCAATGATGATCAGCTCATTCATCCAAAATGATCTGCTAAAAGCAATGATATCTCAGCAACTTGTTGATCTTGATGAGATAAGGTAGAACTCCGACTTGGACTACTAGCCTAAGACGTCTTTTGAAACAGAACGATAAAGAAATACCTTCAGATGCCTTCAATTTATATCATCATTCTCTTAATTCTACACTCCTTAGAGTCCTACTAATCTCTTGCTTCAAAGACGCGTAAAAAGCACCGGCAATTTCAGAAGCTCATCACGTGACTTAAGATCTCAATCACGTGATGTATCCCCAATCACGTGACTTCTTATCTCAAGCACGTGACGAGTACCCGAAATTATTCATGTGACTTTAAAGGGTGCAGTCAGACGAGCATTACGTGACAGGCAGTAGTAAAACGCAAGTCATAAAGTACGGGCGGATTGGATATAGGATTGATATATTGAAAATTAAAATAGGAGTGAAAGTTTGAAACAATTCTATATAATAATAATATAAGAATTGATAACCTGAATAGAAAACATTTGGGGTTTCCAGGGAGATCCATCAATTTGGTTCAAACACTTTTATCAACGGACTTATATAGAAAGGGATATATACCGAAACACACACACAACTCTGTTCTATAACCACCACCCCCAACAACCATAATCATAGCCACCAAGAGTTGTTGGATATTGGTAATTTATCTGAATATTTGGCTTGGAACTTGCTTTACGAAACTTTGATTTGACTACAATTTGTGGTGAAGGAGAAGAAAGTAGGATTATCTGGGGCTTAGGGCTTGCTTTGTAAACAAGAGTACTTAGAAGCTTCCTCCCCTCCCCAGCTTCAGACGTTGTTTGATGGGTCAAGCAACGTCTTCTCCAAATCGCAATCATAGGGCCATGCCCTCAGATACGACTGTTAGTTCATCGGCAGAACTTCTGCGTTCTTTATCAATGGACCACGATACAAACAGGCGATACCATGATAATGAAGATGCCCTTCCCCCTAGTGAGGCGGGCGTACCATCGCCTTTATCTGGTGGGTCGTCCTCCACCAATCTTCAGCATAGAAATCCCATGGAATTCAATCATACAGTCGCCACTCACACCGTTCCTAGAGACTTGTCGGCGCGGAACCGTAACTCTATGCTGTCTAATCTAAGGTTACGCCGGCCGCCGTCCGCAGCTGTTTCGACCCACAACCACACAACTCAAGAGCTCTCACAATATTCTCTGGCCTCTATCGCAGCTTCCGACATGCCTCACCCTCGTAGATTGGCCCGGGAAAGAGTGGCCGCCGCGGCTGCTTCCGGTGTACCCCCACCACCATCGCCACAGGCCTCTGAGGAGGATGAATTTTCCCATGATTTAGGACTCTTTCCCTCTCGTCGACGCAGGCGGACGGAAAGCTCTTCTGAGGAAGCATTAGCATCAGGTCCATCGAGACCAAAACGACATCAAAGAGCATCCTCTACATTACGAAGACTCGGCCAGTTCGGATCCTCAGTTTTATCATCCTTCACCGGTGGCAGTAGTCATAACCATGCCGCCCAGGCGCCAGATGAAGATTCGGCTTTCTCCTCTCCAGCAGCTTCGGTTGCTAGTGCTTCGCCGCGTCGAGAACTACCTGCTCCCGCGCCTAGTCCGGATTCTCTACGTGCATTCGATCCCTTAACACTCCCTCCGGATTCCCTCCCTACATTATCGTCACCGTCGAGAGACGCTGACCTCGCACGCATGAGGATGTTTGACCGCAGTCGCCGGTCTTGGGGTATAGCCCGCAACCAAGAGCCGCTTTCACCAGATCAAGTCCGGTTCCGCGAGGCACTACGGCAGCGTAGTCGCTCATGGTTCGACGACGCCGCAGATGTCGGACCCCAGGATAGCACTGTGGGCGGCCGTGCTGCTCTAAGTGCGGCATTGAGACGACCAGCTGCAAACTCGCATTCTTCGTTGGCACCAAATTCGTTGGCGTTTCAGAATAGACGTCACTCTCGACTAGGTGCCGGTTCAGCAGCCTCAAGGACTAGAACCGGGTCTGACAACTCGTTTGATGGACAAGCTGCTATGCTTTCCACGCTTTTGGCGGTGGCTGCATCAGTAACCGCCACATCGCTGGTGGGATCTTCTAGGAGTGGTACCGGTTTTACTATAGGTCGCTCATCAACCGAAGAGGAGAATTCCGACAATAGCTTCCGGGGTTTTATTGACGGTCTCAATAGGGGTCTTTTGGCTTCCGAACTCTCTGGGGCCATGGAAAATGGCAGCGGTGATGCTGTTAATGACCCTGCAGCTCCTAGGCGCGCTCAGAACTTTTTCCGCATGTTCAGATTCGATTCAAATGATAACACATCCTCGACGCCGGCTACGGAACAAGATCGCAATGGTGATGAGCTGGTGCCGGTCCTCATTGTTGGTGTCCGGGCTGTGGACGACGAATCGGACGCCGGTGTCGATTTTACCCCTGGAGGTGGCAATGTGAATGGCTCCATGTCGTTCTTTGACCCCTTGGCTTCACGGTCCATTCGAATGAGACGAGATGAGACGTCAGATGCTGCTGCGGTCCCATCACCACCATCTGATACGCCCTATCAGGTGCTACCCGATTCAGAGTCGCATGAAACAGGTCAGTCAGTATGGGACGCTCTTACTGAAGACACGTCGGCTGCTAGTAGCAGCAGTACCGGTTCTGAGAGCACCAACACTAGTACAGAGCCGTCGCAAGAAAATGCCGGTCGGGCATCGCATACTCAGAGACCTCAGGAGCGCGGTCGACAATCATGGATTGTGTATGTGGTTGGAGGCTCATATCCAAACAATCATCCCATCCTGCTGGCGCCGTCGCTCTATACAGATAACCCGTCTTATGACGATCTACTAATTCTAGAAAACTTTCTGGGGCAAGTCAAGCCACCGGTCGCCACTAAAGAGGATATCAACTCGGCTGGAGGTATTCTGCGAGTTAGTGGTACTGGTGCCGATGGAGTTCAAGTGACAGCAGATGAAAAGTGCCTTGTGTGCTTAAGCACTTACGAAGATGATGAAGAGTGTCGTCGGCTCGGTAGCTGTGGGCACATGTTTCATCGCGAATGCATTGATCAATGGCTCTCAACAGGCCGAAACTCTTGTCCTCTCTGTAGAGGTGAGGGAGTAAAGTCAAAGGGCCCTCCAGTACCTCCTCCAGAAGACACGACCGTACCTACAACCGCACCAAGCATTTTTTAGACCAGGTATTAACGTTGTCATTATTATTGTTAGCAGTATCATTAATCTTATTTTACTCGTAACCAGTTATTTCTAAATGTATTCTGGCAAGTCCCGTGGCACACGCGTGAAGGACGCGGTATGAAAGTCCCAATTTTCAGCGCGTCTGTTTTCTTCTTTCTCCACCAAACATTTGCATCGCCATGCAAAAGTATTTCTTTGGATCGGTTCCTTCTGGAGCAGAGAAGGACGATTCAGAGAACGCTTCAGTGGCAAATTCCAAGTCTCCGGCAGTGGAGGATGTCTCCTTAGGCAAGAAGCCTGCTTCGCCCACCAAGGAGCAGCGTCGTAAGCGCTTCAAGCCATCATGGACTGATCTCTATCAAAAGCTTCTAGGGTCTACTGAGAAGGAAAGGCCTGAAAGCGGCGACAGTAGTCTTTTAAATACTGGTTCATCTGATGAGTTTGTGGCATGGGATGCTACATCTTCGTCGCCCACGTCTGTAGGCCCTATCTCAAGACCCCAAGCAATTTTTACCAACAAGTTAGAGCCCAAAGTCTCCGAGGAAGTGTCATTGAATGATCCTGCGACTGAGCTGCTTGATAAATTTCGAAGTGCTCCCGCATCGTCTCCACCTACTCTCACTTGGCCATTTCCCAATGATGACAATCCCGAAAAGAAGCTCAAAAGATGGGAATCGGATAAAATCGTGGCAGAGCGTAGTACAACCCCGACCAAGCAAGGTCGTAACCCGCTCAATCCTAATAAGATGCAGAGTTTGTACTCGCCAAAGTTTCTAAATCGCACGCTAGGTCGTGCCAGCAGTGGTGCGAACGCCAAAAAGCTTCAGGCAGAAGAAGAACTAACAAATGATCCAGTCTCTCATAAAGAGAACAAGACTTACGAGTCTTTAAGTTCGGATGATGACGACTTTCGTACTCCTAGCTCATTGCCAGATGAATGGTGGGAAGAGGCTGAACAACAAATCAATGCTTCAGAAAAGCCGGTTTTACGTAGAACTGGGGAGTCGTCATCAGTGTCAGATGACGATTTTGATTTGGAGGAAATTGAGCAGCTTGAACGGATTAATCTCACGAAAACTACGTCTGAGGCCGTTCCTATCCTGCCAGACTCGCCTAGCTCAGAAGTTGACTGGGACCAGATCGAACGAGAGCTGGAGACAAAACAACAAAGAGGGCGGGCGGATTTTCGTGAAGAGCGGACCGTTCGTACGAGGCAAGAGTCTCCCGAGAAAGTGAGCTTGTCAACTACGATTCTTAAGCCACAGCTACATCGGTATCAGGTCGTTGCTACGTCGGAGGATACCTATGAGCATGCGAGGTACAAACGGACCGCTTCTCAGATTGTACTGTATGCTAAGGATATCACAGATGTAGAAAAGGAAATTTTGTTACGGGATTCCTGGATATACTCCGCAGTCGAAGTCGGCGACGTAATTCATGTTATCGGAGACTACAAGCAGCAGCAGGCACAGGTAATTGTAGATGACATGGCGAACCTGCTTGTGCTGCATCCTGACTTACTCGTCACTTGCACTAATGTGGCAGATTCATTTTCATGCAAAAGAAAGGTTGTTTTGCGTGAGCGCATCCGCAGTCATGGCCCTCCGACACCGTTTCTGTTCTATGGTAGTGTCATTCACGAATTATTTCAGGATTGTTTGGCAGCCAAGCAATATTCTGTCGAATACATAAAAGAGCGCGTTGAGATATTGATCTCGGAGAATCTGGAGGAAATCGCGCTGCTGGGACAGACTGTGGAGCAGGTTCAGGCAGAGCTGCACCTCATGATTCCGAAATTGCAGGAGTGGGAAAAACTTTACTACAGAGACTCGCCCTTGCCATACTCTATTGTTATGGATCACAGAGGGGGCAATAGCAAGCCGCTATTATCGGTGAGCAAAGTTATAGACATCGAGGAACAGATATGGTCGCCCATGTTCGGCCTCAAGGGTAAGCTAGACGCGACCGTTGAAGCCACATTCAAAACTGCAGTGAATCAAGGTCGTTTTTTGGTACCCTTCGAGCTCAAGACTTCGAAGTCTAATAAAAGCGCAAGCCATCGTGCCCAGACCATTCTCTATACGCTGCTGCTCTCTGACCGCTACAATCTGGACGTTTCATTCGGTGTACTATTGTATTCTCATGGTGGTGAGATGATCAAGGTCTCAGTGGTATGGGACGAACTTCGGTCACTTGTAATTGGCCGTAATGAACTGGCAAAATTCCTGCGAACGAGTACCGAAATGCCGCCAGTTATTCAGGATGCATTTAATTGCCGTCACTGTGACAGGAGAGATGTGTGTATGGTGTATCATAAGTCGCACGAGAACGGTACGGCGGAATCGAGCGGTGTGGAGACTATATTTGTTCCAGAGACAGACCATCTGACTGACCGGCACTTGCATTTTTTGAAGCACTGGGACACACTGCTGGCGAGTGAGTCACAGGGGGTTACGAAGTACACGAAGGAGTTGTGGACAATGACTAGTCATGACCGTGAACTAATTGGTAAATGTTATGGGCGCATGTCAATAAAGGACATCCAATCGGAGCATCAAAAAGGCGTAAGTAATGCCATGTACACGTATACGTTGGAACGGGCGCGAGAAGATACCGAACGGGCACGATTGCTGAATAACGCAGGCTCAGTCATGTCAAGCGGTGATCCAATAGTTGTATCTGACGAATCTGGTAACGTCTGCTTAGCAACTGGGTTCTTCAATTCTGCAACGAGACACCAGGTGACCATTACTGT
This sequence comes from Diddensiella santjacobensis, assembly GCA_030574215.1. Taxonomy (NCBI): domain Eukaryota; kingdom Fungi; phylum Ascomycota; class Dipodascomycetes; order Dipodascales; family Trichomonascaceae; genus Diddensiella; species Diddensiella santjacobensis. Next base: position 132,431 of record JAJMEO010000017.1, read on the forward strand.
AAATCGACGGCTCACCAGCTCAAGAAGGCAGACTGAAGAGTTTGATCGTCTCAATAATCAGACCTTTGAGAGCATGCTTCCCGGTTCTGCTCCCTCGTCGGCCCAGATTAACCCCCGTCAGGTGTTTAGAATCGACCAGGACGAATTTGTGCAAGCTATGGCAGTAGCAAGGAACAATCTGTTACAGGTCTTTGTGAGTGGAGGTGATGAGATCCGACGGCGCCTGATAGTTGACTTAGAGGCTCCCAAATTCCGGGAGTCTCTTCCTGCTGCTGACCTGCCGGAGCTTCTGTCGCTGAATTGTGACCAGCAGGCAGCCGTGAGGCGTGTGCTTTCAGCAGAGGACTATGCTCTAATCCTCGGGATGCCTGGGACGGGTAAAACTACAACAATCGCAACCATCATTCGGCTGCTGGTGGCGCAAGGCAAAACCGTGTTACTGGCATCTCATACTCATTCGGCAGTGGATAATATTATCCTCAAAATCATGAACGGCGAATTTGATATTCTACGTCTCGGTACTGCCAGCAAAGTGCATCCTGAAGTTCTTCCACTGCTAGGGTCGAAGCATGTCGTCACTAATGAGGAGGAGCTACATCGTGTGTATATGGACCCGCCAGTAGTGGCCACCACTTGTCTGGGTATCGGCAACTGGGTATTTGCTAAGCGGCAGTTCGACTACTGCATTGTGGACGAGGCATCACAGATCACGCTGCCAACATGTCTCGGGCCGCTGCGAATGGCAAGTAAGTTTGTGCTTGTAGGCGACCACTTTCAGCTCTCACCGGTCGTGCGCAGTGCTGATGCACTAGCGGGCGGCCTGGATATCAGCCTATTCAAGCTGCTGTGCGAGTCACATCCTGAGGCCGTCGTTAACTTAGAGCATCAATACCGCATGTGTGACGACATTATGTTGCTCTCAAACAGGCTTATCTACGACGGACGGCTCAAGTGTGGGACGCGCTCTGTTGGAGAACAAGTGCTTCGGTTACCTGGCCGAAATGTAGAAACCACTCTCGATAGCATCCGAACCAGCAGAGTCAATCATGCCAATGACTGGCTGCGGAAGGTGCTGGACGAGCAGACACGAGTTGTTTTCCTCAATACCGACGCGATTCCAGGGCCCGAGACGAACCGTGGAGAGCGGGTTCAGAACGACACGGAGGCTGAAATTGTGCGCCAGATTGTGGAGGCTTTTCGTCTTGCTGGTGTACGGGACTCGTCGATGGGTCTCATCTCTATTTATCGTTCACAGCTGCGTCTCATGTCGCAGCAGTTTGGGGGATGCCATGGGTCGGGTCTGGAGATCCTCACCGCTGACCGGTTCCAGGGTCGAGACAAGGACTGCGTAATTGTGTCGCTGGTGCGATCTAACGGCCGTCAGCAGGTGGGCGACCTACTCAAAGATTGGAGACGCCTGAATGTGGCTTTTACCCGTGCTCGCAGCAAGCTCGTGATAGTGGGGTCACGTTCGACACTCGAGAGCGCTGCGATGCTTAACGAATTTCTCAAACTCATCGATGGACAAGGCTGGATGTACGACTTGCCTGAGGGAGCTCTACAACTTTATAACGTTCCATTTATATCTTCCAATGTTATTAAGACTTCCCCAGTCAAAGCTCGAGATGAAAACAGAAATCCACGGGACACTGCTCAGCCTATAATTGCTAATCGGATAGGCCGCAAGGTCATGGAAAAGCGTCCTGTGTTACGCGATATTCTCAACGACATTTCTCGCGATGTATAGCATTTTATTATTATTATTATTATTATTATTATCACTCCATACTATTTATATCCTATCATTTGCATTCCTATCAACGTGTGCAACGTTCGTTCAGAATCGTTCTACCTTTTATTTTACTGCGAGGAGGTGTTTCGAAGAGGAACCAAAATTTCTGATAAGAACAGAGGTTAAGTAAGTACTAATTACAGTCTAAAATATATTTCTACACTACACTGTCCCTAGGGGAAGCCTGACAAATGTAGTCTCTGGAAGAATTAGACCAGCAGACGGACCACCATAAAATGCCGTAAAGGCACATGTGATAGTGAATTCACCACCTGCTTTGTTCAAGTTAACACTGGCATTAGGATGTTCGGTTGCCGTGAATTTAGCTAGAGCCAAAAATAAAAATGCTAGCGTCAGAAAGAAGAAAGTCAGCAAAATAGTCCAGTTTGCTTTAAGAGCGGCGATGAGAAAGATGAAAGTTAAAAAGCCCAAAGCGTTAGATAAATACCGAGAGCAAAGTTGAATGCTCTTACGTTACCGTCGTACGCAGCCTCAATCCCAAGTCCTGGAATAAGAAACACTGAGTATGATAGCCAGAATGCTCCATAAGAGGTATGAACAGTAGCGCCGAATGTGTTTCCTAATTGTTAGCTGAACTGATCGCTATAATCATGACCATTTAGTGAAGAACTTACCCACACGAAACTCCCAGATGCCGGCTGCAAACTGAGCTATGCCACCCATGAATATTGCGAGACCCAGAACAGCTTGGTCGGGCCCCACGTCGCCTTCTGGATTGCTATCTGGTAATCTAAGTCTGCGTTAGGTGGAAACGAGACATATGCAAAAGTCATAGTAGCTGACCCTACTCCACAGTTATAAAGGCCCAAAAACAAAGTTTGTAACTGCAAATCCCAATAGACCCATAGGGCCGGGGTTGGCGATTTTGTAAAAAGGAGGATTGAGCACTTGAGATACGGTTACCGGCCCATGTTGGTCTCTCTCGGCCAACACCATCTGGGCTCCGTTATCTGACCCTACATATCCATCTTCATGGTTGTTTCTGACAATCTGCTCTTCATGTTTCATTGTGACTATTGAATACAAGGCTCTTCTTCTGGTACTGAAGACTAATCTATCCACTCTTTTATAGAGTTGCGCATTTACTTATAGAGAGCCGCTGCATTATAAAAAACAATCTCATCCCGATATATAAAACAACCTCCTTTGGAATTATCTCGTGATAGATCTACTTTACCTCTTTATTCTTTAATGCCGAGTATGTTTCCAATGAGTCTACCATATTGTGCGGCTCTTCACGTCAGTTCCACGCATAGTTACTTAGTTTTTTTGCCGGTCTCCGGTAGACCGTTATATGGAAATCGACCGTTTCGGCTGGCGCATGCTATATGTTTTTCCGGTTTGCTTTTGCAGGGCGTCGGCTGACTTGCGGATTGTCTACCCCGTTATTACCAGCCGTATTCTGACCCTGCGCTGCAACGCTCGTGCATGTGACCCCGCCGCACAGCTCAAACACGTCGAAAACACAAGACAACGGCTCTCGATGGATTAATGACCTGCACCGTTGAGCTCCGTTCGTCCATCTACTTACTTTTCCAAGTTTCTTCTTTTATTCTTGAACGAATCACCTCAGTTCATCGTTGCTTCTTTCAAGATGCCGCGGAACATTATCGGACTACGACGGTATCCGTGTAGCACCTCCGAGTCGTCGGGTGCAAGTAACAGGTCTATGAAACGACCAGCTGCTCGAATCTGGTTTTTTGAATAAGAAACTAAAGTAGCAGAGAATATTTTTAATTGAACGGACATGTTTGAGTCTATTTCCAGTTCCCTAGAATTTTTTATAGGCAAGATCCCGTTATCAATGCTCGAATTGCAATGACGTTGAGAATATAAATCCCTCAGGAGCCACCAAAGGTTCCGAAACAGATTATGCCGGAATTGGATTGGGGGCCACTCGACAGCTATAAGACCTGTGCTATGATATCATGTGTGCAAGTGTGCTGAATTTGGCATTTACTGCTTATATGACCAGTTGTAACGTCTAATTTCTGGACCGGCTCAGGCAAATTCACCTCAACAGTGCACCGTACAGCATCTGATCATCTCAAATTTTGCTTTTGGAAATCGGGTCATTACGGTTCTTTCTTATGATCAAATGTCCTGTTATAGCCAATGAAGTCATCAAGCACATGCTCTGAAGCAGCTGATATACACATCGGCTCCATTCTATCAAGTTCCCTATATCTCTCTTAGCTCTTCGCATTCCCATACGAAGCTTGCATCTCAATTTATATGTTCCGGGTTTTTGGCTCATAATAGTTTGCGAAACTTTAGCTCGTTCTCATTTTGTTATTCGATTAGAGTGGTGAAATGTCAGGAGGTAGAGGAATAAAATTATCAGTTCAGCTCGACTCCTCATTGGTGCTGCTGAGACATGCGAACGTCGCATTTGATGACTCCTCAGCACGAATTAAAGGCAAAGTAGAACTTCATGCTACCAAACCTCTTAACGTTCGATGCTTTTCTATAGAGTTTAAAGGAATATCCCACTCTGAATGGTATTCTGGCTTTCCTTTAGATTCATCTTCCTTATGCGAGTACAACCTCGTTACTTCACAACAGTATACATACTTCAACAGCACGAGTATTTTGCCCACCAGTCCAGTTCAAGGCACGTTAATCACCGAAGGTCGGCCGCTTCCTGTTCATTCATCATGCTCAGAGTATCAGAAAAGGCAGCATATTATCTCAATTAATGAAGTACTTTCTAATCTTCTTCACATCTTGGCGAAAGGCGGTGAATTTACAGTGATACCACCAGGTGACTACTGCTTTCCCTTTGAATTTGAACTAATTCTAGAGCTTCCTGGCTCGGTCACATGTGAATTCGGACACGTCAATTATTTTGTGGAGGCCCGGCTACAATATTCAAGCATATTTCAGCATGTCTTGAGGCAGAAGAAGGAAATATTTGTTGTTCAAGATAGTGTCAGTTGCCCAGAGCAAGGCTACCTGTCAATTGAACTACATCGATCCTTTTCATTTGGTCTTTGCTGCAGTATCTCGGTCCTCAGTTTGGCCTACAGGATCCTTTCTCTTCTTCCCATAGTCATTGAGTTTACTGCCTATGACTCCAGTAGAATAAGGTGTCGGTCAATCACCGCATATATTGTCGAGAATTCCACCCTTTTTTTTGATAATAAATCTGTCAAGAAGAGTCTAGGAAAGAAAAAATTTCCACTCGACAGGATGGGCGGATCACCAGGTAACATTCTTCAAGGGTCTACTTTGGAGCTCGGAAAGGAGTTTGAAATATTATGCCATCTTAGATCTCGAAGTATGGGATCCGGAAGAATACTATGTATACATCCTGATACTGAATGCGCCAATATCGAGATTCGTCATACCATTGAGTTTTGGGTTGAAATTTCTTGCAAAGAATCCAGCACAACTGAACGTTTTAAAACTCATTTATTCAGATTTATTTCTCCAATAAGGGTTCTTAGTCAATACTGCCAACATGGCAGCCCTACTCCTCTTCCAGCATATTCATTGACAACAAAGTGCCTCGGGCAGGCACCTCGTAGAAGTTCATCTCCACCCAACTCTTATTTTTAGTTCTATAGTGTCGTTTCTTCTATAATAGGCATATCAAATTGTTATACTACTCATAATTAGTTACCAGATAGAATGAAGGTTTAGTTTCCTCGGTATCTTTGGTGTATGACGTTTATGAAGATAGCAAGTTATTAACAACCGCTCTGCAGAAATATGCCAAACTAGCGAGCAGGACTTAAATAATCCAAATTCATTATGGGACCTAGAAAAAAAATAAGTCTATTGGCTCCTTTCTTAACTGGTTAAAGTGGATAAATTGGGCTAGTCAGACGCCATTCCCGTCGTCATAAGTCAAAGTTGAACGAGGAGTCTCTGTTGCTCAAATTGGTGGAAAAACTCCTATCAGAACTTTCCCTCCTATAAATTACCGGAGAATTATGGTAAGGTTCATGTAGGTTTCATATATATTCAATATCTTTACCAGATGGTGCTATCACTTATATGCCTTCAGGCCAAAATTTTGCTTCACTGTTTCGGCACGCTGTAGTTGAGCTCTTACGTCCATTGACGTGATATGATCGAGCTACAGGCGACCTCGTACTATAACTCTACGAAGATTAAAATTGGGTTTTCAAACATTTACTTCGGATATTGTTTGATGCTTGGCCTAAAGAAATCGAGAGAAAATTTATCGAAGGGCTTTTTCCCCATATAAGTCTGCAGAAGACCGCTCTCTGTAGGTAGAAAAAGATGCATATGAGCTAACCAGCCCAAGAAATTAAATTGCTATCCATAAAAATTAAGGTCCTCAATAATTTAATGGCAATTCTTGATGAGACCAATACTGTTGTTCCAGTCTGACGGCAGATTTTGGCTTAAGAATTAATTAAACAGCTCTGGTCGAAGCTCTCAATTTTAATAAAATAAAACCGAAGTCAGTCGACTCGATACTACATCTAATTCTAACGTCAGAATAAATCAGCTGGCTTGTTCTCTATGCAACATAGGTTCATGAGACCAACAGCGTTGCTCTTGATCCACAACAAATTGTGGCACAATAATGTAATAAATACATCAGACCGATTCTACAGCTTCTATGAAATGGGTCAAATGATATTCCTACTTCTAATTGGAGTCCCGGAGAAAGCAGTCAGTTTTCCTGCCTCGTATTCAACCCAAACAGGTCTCCTATAACTCGACCCCACCTTTGCTAAAGAAGCACGAATTCGTTTTTTATAGACTATCCTTAAACGTCCATTACAACATTCTTAAACTGGTTGGGTTGAGTACGACCGTTTCAGGTGACCGCGTTGACCAACTCTGACTCCGAGATGCATCGGCCGCCGCGGCGGGACATTTTGTGAAATTGCTGCGCAGGGACCCCCAAAAGCACATCGGATGAAGACGTCACAAGATTTGCCCGATTGAATTGTTTTGGAAATGTCAGAAAGTGGAAGTTGGTAGATATATAAATCTCTATAGATGGGTTTTCGTAGTGGCTGTTTCCGAATCATGGAATAATGTCGCAGCAGAGGTTTTCAGTTGCTTCTTCCACTCCCACCTACGTTAATATCAAGAGGTTCAGGCCTCAGTTGAGAACTGAGCAAATCAAGCTTAGACGAGATTATCGTGCTCGGTTGCCTTCATATGTATCACGATTCATTGGATATCGCGGCAACCTGTCCCCTCCCTATGAACCACTTCCATTTCCACCCTTCACTTGGCTTAAGAAGATCCCCTTGAAGTATGAGATTTGGCTATTTGCTTGGATTGGGGCATTCGGAGGTATTCTTCTCATTGAAGCGATCATGTCTTCCAGTACTGCGTTCCGGGATGTATATCATGCTCCAACTATCATAACATCCTTTGGTGCCTCTGCTGTTCTTCTTTTTGGTGCTATTGAGGCACCTCTGGCACAACCTCGAAACTTTGTACTTGGTCACTTCGTTTCGGCACTCATTGGCACAGCCATAACCCGTTTATTTGTGTTGGATCCAAGGTATCAGGGCTTTTTGAACAATAACCAGTTCCATGCCAACACTTTCATCAATGGAGGGTTGTCAATGGCCACTTCACTTTTGGGTCAGCTTGCGATAGGTGCTGTCCATCCTCCGTAAGTTAATTATATGTTATTTTCTTTTCAATGCTAATTAATTTTGCAGTGCCGGTGCGACGGGCTTGAATGCAGCCGTTCAGACGCAGATTGTAAGCCTTTCTTGGAGATATCTTCCCACTGTCCTTGCATCGTCATTGATCATGCTAGGATGGGCTCTGATCATCAATAACTTGGGTCGTCGCCGGTATCCTACTTATTGGTGGTGTGCTGAATCACGATTTGTTTTGCAAGAAGCCAAAGAAGAGGTTGATCTAGCAAGAGTTGAAGAAGGAACTTTGAGTCATGATGCAGCAATCCAAGAAGAACAAGAAATCGATGTTGAAGCTCAATTTGAAGCGTCTGTTAATCCAGAAATTGAGCAAGTCGATACAGACCAATTATCAGAATAATAATTCTAACATTAAGAATCAGTAATATCATATAAGGGTAATTAACAGTTGATAACTCGGTGTATATATCAAAAACACCTTCAAGTTCCAACCATTTTCATTTATTTCTTTCAACACCAAGTTGAAACGCGGGGTAATAATGTCTGAATTTCAGTGCGAAGTTTCGTGATTTTGTGAACGTGCGGATTTTAGCTAGATTTGCTGGGAGACCAAGTTTTTAACTATCGACTTTCGTAGAGTTTAATAGTGAGCTTAGAGAGAGATGTCTAATGAGCAAAAGGATGAATTGGTGATTTCGACGGATCCTAACCATCCAGCCAATGTCATATGTGAGCTTTGTAAGCTTTTTTATGATTGGAATTGGGTCACTGGTACTGGTGGAGGCATGAGTGTTCGGAATGACAATCTTGTTTATCTTGCTCCTTCAGGTGTTCAAAAAGAGGTAGGTTTTCAATCATGATAGGTTGTATAGTTTTGATTGTTTTTTTTCTCTAACGGTTGTTGGAAGAAAATGAAACCTGAGAATTTGTTTGTCATGGATCTCGATACCAAACAATATTTAAGAAAACCCGATATATATAAACCGTCGGCTTGTACTCCATTATTCCTGGCCGCATATACAAAACGGGGTGCTGGTGCATGTATACATACACATTCTCAAGCTGCAGTTATGGTCAGTCTTTTATATGATGATGAGTTCCGGATCTCCAATATAGAGCAGATCAAAGCGGTTCCGAAAGTCACAGAACCTGGTCAACTGAGTTTCTTTGATACCCTTGTTATCCCCATCATCGAAAATACAGCCCATGAAGAAGACCTTACACCATTCCTAGAAAAAACTCTCGAGGATTACCCAGGAACAAGTGCAGTCATTGTGCGGCGGCACGGGATCTACGTATGGGGCGAAACAGTCTGGAAGGCCAAGGTTCTTAACGAAGCAATTGATTATCTAATGGAACTGGCTGTAAAAATGAAACAAGCTGGCATCCAGACTGATGGTGAATTGGGTTCAGAACGAAATACTCGAAAACGAATCCGCGGAGATTAGCTCATCGTTTGGTGGGGCAAAGCGGCTTTTTTTGTTGCAAAATTCCCCGCGGCGCTGAAATTTAGTAATTAAACTTCAACGCGTCCACCACGCGAATATTATAATACATTTCTTAGATCCGTAATATGCCTACCACCATGAACGATGAAGAAGAAAGTTCGGCGGTCGATCCCGAGATTAAGGCTCATATCACTAATCTAGTCTCTGCCTTGGGGGGACCGGATGTGACTTTGCCGAATCGGCCCTATAAGTTGGGTGATGACGCGCTAGCATGTCTACGTGATCTGAGACGATGGTTAAAGGGTTATGATGAGCGTTTGGATCGTTTGGATATTGCACGGGCAATCTCTGAAACAAGTCTTGTTACTTTTGATTTATTGGAAATCCTCAATTTATGGGAACAACTCAGCGATTCGATAGACGATCAAGATCAGAAAAAAGCCAAGCATATGGAACGAATTGCTCTTGCGTGTCTCGAGTTACTCGTGCCATTGATGTGGCCTGTTACTCTCAATAAGTTGACATCGACGCAGAATCATTACCTTCATGCTCCATATCTTGAACAATCACGGCTCAGGTATAAGCGGGCGATACTGACCCACCCTCGAAAGACCATCCTCAAGGCTATCATGCGTATCGGAATACCTACAATCCAAGAAAACAAACTTGACCGTAGCCCGAGACAAGAAGGAATTCTCAAACTGGTAGTGTTCTTCTTCCGCAACCTGGTATCAATACAACCAAAGAATCAGGACGCTGACGACGACGACGACGTTTCGCAAAGTAACACCATCACAGAGCTAGGGAAGCAGAATGCACTGGAGTTTCTGGTCGTACTAGCAGCCGGTATGGGCTCCAGTTTTGAAGCTCAAGATACAGCCGTTATGGAATGCATTTTTTATCTATTCAGAGGACTAAGGGTCGATGATGTGTTTGCAACTAATCTAAGCGGTGGACCTTCCTCCAAGAGAACGGGAACTGTTCCTGAATGGCTCAACGATCCCACCGCACCAGCATCGAAAAACGACCTCGAGCTTCTGCTCGATACTGAAAAAGATATGATGAAGGCTATGAAACGTGGCTCCGCCACTAGACACAACCGGTTCGGCACCATGGTGTCAGTGGTTCTACCGGATGAGAACCGTCTCTCCGTGTCGGGTCAGGGGGGACTGGCAGGCACGGTGCAGACCCTCGACCGACTGGATGCGAGCAAGAAGTGGCGCAAGCCAGTTCGCCGACCTGCTGAGCAAGGCGAGAAGTGGAACATCAATGTTCCGCTATCTGAAGACGCGCGAAAGATCATTATCAAGCTTTCTGAGTACTTTCTAGATGCAGCATTCAATCCGCTATTTGTCCAGGTCCGCAAGCTCGTCGAGCAGGATGACTTACGACTTCTCGATTCTCATCGCATGCAGTATTTGTACTTGCAGGGCTGGTTCCTGGAGGCAGAGCGAGCACGACGCAAGTGCAAGAAAGAACGTGGGACGGTCGATTTTGGCCTTGTCGGAGCAGCGCTCGACCAGAGAAACTTTGTTGTTGTCATGAAGCTGATGCGTGACGCTTTCGAAAAGGGTGGTGAGAGCTATAACCCGGATGTGGTGTACGCAGGAATAGTGTGCTTTAAACAGATTCTGCTCATGGTTAAGGAGATGGAGTTCAGTGTCTCGGAAGACGACCAGGAGATCGCCGAGAATATTAAATCCCGACTATTTTACGAAGACTACTCGCTCGACATGTTGTGTAAGATCCCTCGTGATGCAGTCACCAGATCGCTGGCGTACAAAAAAGACTGCATCGAGCTCAATCACATCTTGCTGCGAATGTTGGAGGCCTTTTCCAAGCAGCACACCTCATTATATGTGCGGACGCGGCGAATTCGAAGAAAGAAGAAATCTCAAGACAATCAAGACGACGAGCTCGACAATCCCTCAGAAGACGAATCTGCTCGAGTTACCTCTGAGCGCAAGTTTGAGTTTTCACGTTTCGAATCCCGTTTCATAAATGACCAAACAATCGACACTTACAAAAATTTCTTGGCCAACTATAGAGAGCTTTCAACGTCGGAGATCCACTGGGTTCTGTCTTTCTTTCATCGCACGTTCTTCAAGCGCGAAGCCCGCAGTGTGTACTACTCACTGGATTTTATGAAACTGCTAGATACCATGGTGAGCAAGACCACTGGTCTTTCTGCGGGCCACCTGTGCCGGCCTGAGCTCGAGCAATTTATGCGCCACTACATGCGAAAGCTGACCGCTGCACTTGAACGCACACCGTCGCTGTTTGTGGAGCTGCTCTTCTACAAGCTGCCAGACCACATTTTTTACTACAACCACGGATATGATAAGCCGTCGTCGGGCACCTCCCACCGGTTTGCAGCGGTGTGGGAATTTAAGCATCCTGATAGCCTTGAATTGGAGCAGCAATTCGGTATTTTGGTAGCGGCATTGCTGGACGAGGACAAGTCCGGTCTGGTCGAATGGCTAATCGAGACGTTGTCGCATATTAGCAGTCTTAGATCAGCATGGAGTGCGCATGAGGCTGCCGCGCCGGATGATCAGAACACTAGTGATCCGCCGGACGAGAATCTGGTGTCGCCTGACGATGACAAAAACAAGGCAATTGTCAAAGACGGAAAGCTGAGGATGCTACTTGCGCTTATTGGCGGCGAACTTCCTGAGAACGGCCAGTGCATCATCCCTGGCAAAATGCCAATTTCCAAGCTCGAGACTGCAATCATGTACCTGAAGCGGTATTTATTTGAGCCCTTTAGTATGGGTGATGGAACGGTCGCTGCAGATCATATTCGTCGCAAACGTGCGCGCAATGCGGATGACGAGTCAGATAATGGCTATGAGGATCCTGGGGCTGCGGCCGAAATGTCTGGGTTTATTGATAACGACGACGAGCCAGTGGATGAGGCTCAAATGTTTACAGATACGCGATTCGCAGCTTTGCCTGCTGATGAACGAATACGAAAGCTGGAAAGTCTGAAGCGGGCCAAAAAGCCGTCTAAAAGAAAGCCTAGAAATTCAGCTGATGACGTTGAAGTTGAGAGGAATAAGCGGACCAAGCGAGAGGCCGAACTGAAGAAATACAAGAGCTCGCAATTTGTGCATGCATCTGACGATGACACTGATGACGAGCGTGACAATGCGTTTTTCGAGCAAGAGAACCTTCTGCGCGAAAAGCTCCACGCAGCTCTAAATCAGGGCAAAGGACTGACCATTGCCGACGCTGGTGAGCCAGATACTAGCCGGACCTTGTCAGCAATTCTATCTCAAGCGGCGACAATTCCGTCTCAGGCGTCTCCGCCTGAGGAGGAGTCCATGTTCGTATCTGATGACGAAGAAGAAGCCGCTCCTGCGAAGCGGTCGAGGACCCAAGAACCAGAATCCTCGGATCAGGAGGCACTAATTCCAATCCCTCAACAGACACCTTCTTCTCCGGAGGCAGCATCGGGCTCGGGGTCAGATTCCGATTCAAGAACGCCTCCTCCAGGTCAGCGACGCGAGGTGCAGGTGATATCGGGGTCTGAATCCGAGTCGGAGCCTGAAGTAACTGCGGTTGAACCACGTCGCAGAGGCCGGCAGATTATCGAAGATGACGAAGACGAATGAAAACAAGAATATGCATATAAATAAGAATAGAATACATTATACAGATTAGGTGGCATGCTTGGTGGAATTGATGCGAGCACCTCGTACCTTGGTCCAGTCGATATCCTTCGAGATCTCCGGGTCAACCAATCCACATAGCGCCACACTTTCGCCTCGTAGTATGTACACCCCCAAGTCTATTATTTCAGTGGGTTCGTCTGGTGTGATGACACGTTCCTGAGTTTCAGACAGTATTATATTTGTAGTCTGGTCATAACCCTTAAGTGTGCCGACAAAATTTCGTCCATCTGTTGTTATTATCACCACAGACCCTATAACAGTATTAGTTTGAACCAATGCCTTGCAAAAGCTGTCGTCTATATCTTACTATCAATGAACCCACTAAGGCTGGACATGGCGGTTCTGACGAAAATGTTTGAGTGGGAAAATATGTCAATCTATCTCCGATACATAAACAAACGGGCGAAATTAAGGGATTTAGTACCAAAAAAAACTAACAGTAAAAGTTAACAAGAGCTTATATAAATAATACAGAGAGCAGGGTTTAGACCGTGCAATGTTCTTCCCCTCCACCTGCCACGAGCTTGACTATTGTCTGGATCGTCGACAGGATCATCACCACGACCCCAAACACTATGCATGCGTATATGGGTAGTTTCTGGATAAGTGTTTTTTGCGACAGTTTCAAGTAGCACATGGGAGGGAGAATGTATGCCATTGTACAAGCGGAGGAGGCTCCGACCAGTTCCAGAATTGCTCCGAGATTGCAAGTCACTAACGAAACAGCCATGGCTGAAATGACTAGTACAGTAGTGGTGATGAAATGACGGCGCCGGCTGTATTCAGAGTTTGGATAGAAGTAGTTGAGTAGTACTTCTCTGCATACAAAGATCTCCAGGGGAAGGGTTGTGAGCATATTGAGTCCAAAACAGAACCGGGCAACATTGGCCATTATATCGTCGGCGCCGAAATTATTAAGGACATTACCTTTTGTTTGGTCTTTAAACACCAGAAACCCGCCGATTCCCATTACCATGCATGCTATCATCGATACGCCGGTGCTCCAGTGGGTTACGAGGGCAAAACGGTCCATGGTGGGGGTTTTGAGAGACTCAAAGATGAGCAAAGAGTTGTGATGGCAAACAAATGCAAAGGAAATGACGCTAATGCCTTGAAAGATGCCAGAGTTAATAGTGAGCAGTGGGGTACTGAAATGCGAGTCGGGGCTTCCCACTTTGGGTCCTCGGATCACCACAGTGAGAACAATGATCAACATACTGACCAAAGCCAGTCCACTTGCTTTGGCGAGTTTGGTGATGTTTCTATTCAGGGCGAGGGGGTAAGAAATGAAAACTGTGCATATGACGATTATTGAGTTTCGTTTGGCGATAATCCCAATCACTGGCACAGTATGTAGAGAAGGGAATATGGCATTAATGACATGAGGGATTGTATCTCCAATAATGACGCAAAAGGCCATGGAACCTCCGAATGCAAATGCACCTTGTGCTATGGAGATAGTGATGAGTCCGACTTTACCAAAACAATGACTGACGGTACTTTGGAAAGTATCGGTACCACTTAATTTGGCATTTGTCACCATTAATCGAATCGTCCAATCTATTACTATCGTCAGAGTAATCAATAATAATATTCCTGCAAGTAACCCCGATTGTCGGATTGCATATGGTTGACCGATGATCCCAGCACCAATAATACTATTGGCCATGTTCATAAAAGCCATTTTTAAATTACTCTTTCCAGTCTGGTTTGTAAGAGATAATAGAAACTCATTAGCTCCTAATGACGTTGTGCCTTGATCTGCATCTGACACTTCCAACAATAGAGCATCTTCATCATTAATATCAAACTCTCCAGAACCTCTTGGTTCTCTTTGATCATTGCTTTTCAATGATACCACATCATCATCTTCTTCATGAGCTTCTACATCGCTACTCCTTGGTATGCTCACATAAGAATCGTTCATTATATATATATGTCTAAGGGCTTTATGAAATGCGGTGTTCTTTTAAGGTTTTTATTTGTGCGGTCCCAAGATTTACGCGAAGATTTCATGTTTCAAAGTTTAAATTTGGGTCAAACTCATCCATTGCATCACTAGAATCCCGTAGTTTCTGTTTGACTTGTTCCATAGCTTCTTCTCCAGCAATGATTCTACTGGGTGGGTCTTTTATACCTGCAATTGATAGAATAGCATGTAAAGCGTCGTTAAAGCTTTGTTGTGGAAATACGTTAAGATTGGAGAACAATCTACGGGTTTCCCCTGCCAATGTCGGTTGATAATGGTCCAATTCATCGGCAAAATGTATTGGATTCGAAGCCAATGTCACTTCAGCAGCCGTTTGTACTATAGTGAATTTGATATTGTAAGATGCAACTTGTAATGCAAGACATTCTGTATACCCTTCAAGAGCCCTCATCGCAGCAGTCCATAATCCTAAAGTAGGAGTGGCTATAATACCATTAATATCAGTGACATTTATGATATGTCCAGACTTTTGTGATTGTAAAGTGGGTAAAACAGCTTCAATCACACTCAATGCCTCATAAAATGTATCATCTAATTGAGTCTTGAAATTGGCTTCCGAAACTTCCTCTAATGCACCCACCATAATACGAGGACTACAATTCACAACAACATCTATCCGATTCCATTGTAATAATGCAGTGGCAACAGCACTATGATATGGCCCTTGTTCCCGAGGATCAAGTGTAACAACCAAACAGGTTCTCGTGAACCGCCGCCGCAGATCGGCAATGTGTATAGATGTCCTAGCTATCATAACTACTATATCTCCAGCCTCAAGTACCTGCTCAGCCAATGCTACCCCTAATTGAGAATCGGAACATGGAATTAACCATACTTTCGTAGGACTTCGTTGTTGTCCTTCTGCCATGTCAGTTCAAAAAGTTACTAGGATATGCATATAAGTCCCGCACCACTTTTAGCCTCCAAAACGACATTTTTTTCCCCGCATTTCCAATCGATGAGCTTTAATTCAATGGAAATGAGGATACAAACGTCTCAAAGTCGTTTGGTGGGTTTATAGATGATATTCTGATAATGAAAACTCAAATAGTCAGTAGCAGCATTTGAGCACCATCAAATGGTGGTTAATTTGAAACAAAACATACACTTAAGCCTGGGAAGAAATTGGCTCTTTCCAGGAACAACAATTTCTAAATTGTAGAAGCTTAATATCATTATATCTAGTTGATCTACCCAGTTCAAGTTGAAATCAGCCTCCGAGTCCTAGAGATTTGTTGTACTCTGCCAAGTCTCCAGACGAGGTGAGGCTCAAGCCGCACAAATTTCAGTATTATGACGATCCAGCTTGAATTAGAGCGAGCATCCACTATCAACCACATTTGAATGCGTACAATTTACTGCCATCGGTCTGCCCCTGAATTCGTCCTCGAATTTAGGAACATTATTATCCTCAAGTATATGCTGTAAATACCCATACAGTACCATCGAAATTCATGTGTCTCTGGAAGATGAATTCCCGATCACTTATTAAATAACCATTCTATTAGTATCCATGACATGAGAATCTTAAATACAATTGACCAACATGCTTAAATGTAAGTTCCAGGCAGCTATAATCGTAGATCCGCAGTCCGCGCGGGCTCTAGCTTAAGCCCGATAACAGATCTAGATCTGGAAAGAGCCGCACTACAAGCGGCCAACTTAGAGGACCTGCGGCTGCAAAACGTTGGCCGATTTCGGAGTCGCGCTTTTCACGCGAGATTAAACTTAATTAGCGATTAAACTGTGAGAGATGCCGGAGATTGAAGAAGTTTCGATATACAACATTCTTGAGCGATTGAGGGTCTCTGATCGGGAGAATGGTGATGATAAACCTGTTGAGGGTATAGTAGATGAGGTTGCGATAGATGTAAAGCAGTTAGAGATGGATTTCTTGGATCTACGTGAGCAGACGTCGACTTGTAAGGTAGCAATGGGCGACATTATCAAAGAGATCAAGACGGCCATTGAGATGATAACTTCTGATCGGGCAGATGTCAAGTACCAATTTCAAGCAATCTTCCAAAGAATGGAACAAGAACACAATGTAGAGAGAGCGTTATGACGTTATTTTAAAGTCTTAGTGTTGGCTAACTAATGTTCCATAGGCGTTGACAGATTTGGTTCAAACACAGCTGACGTCAGCTACGAACCTTGTCCAATCTACAGACACAAAGTTGACTAGGGTTGAATCCATGATTGAGTCGCTTGTATTGGCACAGAGTAATCAGGCCGAGTATTTACAGAGACTTGTTCATCAGTCAGGGTGGAATGACACTGAGTCGACTTATGTCGACATTGTTCCTCCCTCAGCCAAGAAACGCCGTTTACTGTCTTCGGACGGCCCTTACGAAGTATCGTAACGACGACAAAAAACGAATATATATTTATGTCATCTATGTGTTAGTCAAATATAATATCTGTCGGTATTGGCCCATGGTAATGCGCAAGGAGTTTTTGCATACAATAGCATGGCGTAAAGTTTCATTGTAAAGCTCGTATGCAGGCATATAACCATCCACAAACCTGGTTACCGCTTCGTCACTCATTCCTGACCCTCGTTGCTGTATCAAAGCCCGTTCCTGCTGAAGACGCCAACTGTAGACGTAGCCAATGTCCTGAGCATCCAAGTGCACAAACCCATCAAAAAGATCCCATATAGGGATATATTCTTGAAGCTTTGCATTCACCTGTTCGACATAGTCGAATTGATGTTTGGCCAATTCGGCATGACTAGCCTTCCACAGATGTTGTAGCTTGTCTTGATCCAAAGGTTTGAAGCCAACACACCAACCCTCAAACAGAATGACATCATAAGGCGGTGATACCGAGTTCGCTTCAGTCGCTCGATCACCCTGGCCCTCAAATGCAGATTTATCATATTGCGGGATTTCAGTGGGCTGTTGTGCTATCAACGAGTTTAATGTGTCTAGGCATAACTGTACGTCATGGGTTCCTGGAAGTCCTCGATGTGACAAAAGCGTATTTCCACTCTCTGCGAGCTGCACTTGCTCTGAATGGGTGAGATACACGTCATCCAATGACAATTCGACCACATTCATACGATGATGTTCCCTCAAGTCGGTCGCAACAGACCTAACAACAGTAGACTTGCCTGACCCTTGAGGTCCACTAAGACCAATGACAAGCGGTTGATTTTTGCCTCTATCTTTATCATGCTTGACCCGTCGTGAAACATTCAGTATGAACTGAATAATCGGCTCAGTACTGGCGGGTATCATTGCAAGTATGTGGAGGAGGGGAAATAGCGGGGAAACGCAAATTTACTGAATATACAACTTTTTTCTACACAGCTCCTGCCGCCTTGAGTCTTTCTATAAGCTCATCTGTGGTTTCGACAATCACACCCGCCTTACGTGCCGGTGGTTCTACGACCTTGAGGATTTCCAGCCTGGGAGTCACATCCACGCCCAAATCGTCGGGCTTGACCACCTCCAGTGGCTTCTTCTTGGCCTTCATGATATTGGGAAGTGACGCATATCGAGGCTCATTGAGCCGTAGATCTGTTGTGATGATTAACGGAAGCTTTGCTGCCACAGTTTCGGACCCACCATCCACTTCCCGTGTAACGGTGACCTTGGAAGGGTCTGATTCGTCAATCTCCACCTTGGATGCATTGGTGGCCTGTGGCCATTTGAGAAGTCCCGCCAACATCTGTCCTGTCTGATTCGAATCATTATCAATGGCTTGCTTGCCAAGAATGACCAGATTGGAGTTTTGTTTCTCGACTATCTTCTGCAGCAGCTTGGCCACTGCCAACGGCTCAACTTCCTTATCACCCACATCAATCAATGTAGAAGCATCAGCACCCTTGGCCAACGCCGTACGTAAGGTTTCCTGCGACTTTGAAGACCCGGCAGATACAGCATGGATCTGCTCAACAAGCGACGAAGCTTTGGTGCGCTCTCTTAACCGGATCGCTTCCTCAAGAGCAATGTCGCAAAACGGATTGATGCTGAACTTGACACCCTGAGTCTCCACACCGGTCTGTGCCTTGTTAACTCTCGGCCGGATCGCCGAATCAATCACGCGCTTGACGGGAACCAGAATTCGAAGTTTCGTAGACATTTTCGCTGCTTCGTGGTAGTGGAAAGGTCAAATGTTAAAACTCCGCATCTCGGCCGTCGGCTGCTTCTCGGCGATACAGATCTATATAGTACAAGCTAGTAAAGTCACATATAACTAAGTCATGCGGTTCACCCGGCTGCTCTCGCTCGTTTCATGGCATCTATTCTGGCTCTCAGCTGCACTGTCATGGCAGTGGCTCGTTTCCAATCTTCGGTAGTAGTAGCGTTGGAGTCGGAAAGCGCCTTGACAGACGACGAACGGCTTTCAAGTAGAGCCCCATCACTCGAATCAGAGCGCTGCTCTTCACTTGCTGGCGGTGAAAATATCCCTTCTGCACGCTTGATCTTGAAAGCGTTTTCCTTCTCGTCCGAGCTATGAGAAATCATGGATGTCGGTCTAGCTCCACTAGAAACTGGGGTATCACGATAATTGGTAGCGTCCAGGTGACTGATATCAACCGATCGCCGCAACAAACTGTTTCGATCACCATGGTGTCCTCTGCTGAATCCATGCGACGTCGTGTCCAACCCAAACTGAAACGGCACCGTTGGCGACTTGGGTGACGACCCTACGCCTGATCGCTTGCTTGCTGCTGACATTGATCTGCCAGTGTTTAGAGTCCGCAGACCAGTCGTGGAACTGCCACTGTTGGTATTTGTGGCCGACGAACTAGCGTTACTGCTGCCTTCACTCCCCGACGACGTCGATCTATCCGTCGTACTACGCACACGGAGCCGTTCCAGTTCATGCTCCAACTTTGAAATCCGTAGTTTCGCAGTCTCTACATCAGACCCAGCACGGATCAACTGTGTCTCCTTGCTCTTCAGTGCAAGCACGTCCCGAGTATGATCTTCCATTAGCTGTGCGTTCCGAAGTTGCAAATCATTAATCTCTTGCATGAGTCGTGCCTTCTCCGTATACTCCTCATGACCCTTCCATTGCGACTGCTCCTTCTCCTTCTCCCATTCAGCCTTCTCGGCACGTAAAAGCTCCAGTTCTGCAATCCTACTATCAGGTAGAACCGGCGCCGTCGGCCGGGCATGACCAGGAGCAGCCTGCGCAGACCGATTTAGAAGCACCCTATTTGTAAGGCCGGAACGAGGCAAAAGATTGGGCTGCTGCGGTGCTTGAAGTGCTTCTTCTCGCAGCAGAGATTCCCGTGCAAGAGGTGGCTCCCTTCCAGATCTCGCAGGACTCGCAAGGGGCCGCTTCGCCGGCAGAGTTCGTCCAGGCGTGGTGGTGGTGGTGGGTCTACGGGCCGACCCAGGTGTTGGTCGCGAAGCAGATGTTGGTGCCGCCATCTTACGAGCAGCAGGAGCTGGAGCAGGTGTAGGAGCGGACTTTGGCTTTGGCTTGTCTGGCTTCGCCTTTACCTCTGCCGTTTCATAAAATTCCATAATCTTGGTCTTCTTGATGTCCTCAACAGAATCCAGGTAGGGGTTCATGACTCTTTCGCCAACTATTTTCATGAGCACGCCCAGGATTTCATAGCCACCCGCGCGAACTGGCTCCTGAGTGTCGGATAATAGCTTCATGCTGGACTCTGCGATGGCTTTGATCTCTGCGGGCTTGGGGCAGATTTTCGTGGTCTTCAGGCATCTTATTAGGAACTTGCTTGCTTCGATCTTAACTTGCGGGGTCTTGTGCTTCAAATGCTCCAATGTAACTTCCAGGATGTCAGAGAGACTTGTTGATCTATACACTGCATCCAGGGCAATCGCGAGCGCCTCAGCCACTGTCACCTTCTTCTCTTTGCATCTTTCCAACAGAGGATCGAGCACGATGGGGAGGTAGCGGCCAAATGCCGTCCGCAATCCGTTCGATAGACAGGTGATACAGTTCGCCGCTAGTTGCACGACCTGGATATTGGCATCTTTGGGGATACATTTAGCCAGCAGACGAAGGATATCTGTGAAGTCGTCTTGTTGAATCTTTGGCACGTTGACAGCGGTATACAGCTCTTCCAACACTTCTTTTCGTTCTTTCCACTTGGTCGACGAGATTCTTTCATGGAGGTCTGCAGGGACCTTGGGCATGACGTTGACTGCCTCTGCGAGATCTATTTCTTCATTATCATCATCTGCATCATTAGATGTAGCCGCGTCACCTTGACCAGAAGCCGATCCGCCTGCAGCTTGTTGTCGTTCGATTGTGTCTCTTTGAGACTTGAGGTATCGCAATTGGTGAGGAGTATCATTTTTGACTTTTTCGAATTGTTCTTCCAGTTCCTTTTGTTGTACAGGCTTTAATTCCGGAAGGATGATATTCGATAGCGCTTGTCCAAGCCATTTGTAGAGTTCCACTGTCAACGAATTAGCTTCTGCTCGCACATTTTTATCAGCGTGAGCAAACAGCTTGGGAATGACCTTCATTAACGGTTTAGGAGATACTGTTTTGGCACCAAACGACTTGAATACCTCACAAAGGGCTGACGTGGTGGCGGCCACCACTTTCGGAGTCTTATGGGCCAGAAATGGAATCATATCTTCCACTACTGGATCTGGCGTGTCGAGTTCTATATACCATAGCAATGCGTCGACTGCTGCTTGACGGGTGCCTGATCGGGATGAGCTAAGACCTTTTTCACACAATGCCGGCACGACTGATGCTCTTGTTCGAAGACATGCGTTAGTTCCTGCAAACTCCAGAAACGCACATAACGAATTGATGCCTGCTTCTTGAGCCGCCACATTTGTATCTATGACGATCTTCTTATAAATAGAGACGTTTTCCAAAAACGGACGGAAACATCCATCTGATTCACTTCCCGAAGTAGAGAATTGTTTCTTCATCTCTTCATACGCGCCTAATCGAACCTTCCATATCTAAGCCCACCCATCCAGTTAAATAACCTAATAAACAAAACAAACAAACATTCAAAACCCCCTTACCTTATGAACCGCTCTATCAGTAAGAGGAAGAGATGAATAATCTTCCCCCTCTTCAGCCATTTATTCTTGTTTTTTATTGAATTCCCACAATCTTATGTTGGTGTTATGATAATAATCATTCAAAATGTAAACAAATGTCTTTACTCCGCCGCACCACAAAACACAAAAACCAATAAATTTGACCCTGAAAATCCATTTCAAACTAAAAAACAATTACTTTCGTCTATCAATCATATACCATTTTTATTATTCTTATTATTACTATTTTTATTTAACAGTTATATATTACTGTTTGGATTGTTGATATTAATACCCTGCACATGACTTGATAAGAAATAGGGGGGTTGAAACATCATGAATTATTACTAGAATTTCTATTAATTATACAGCAAAGCATTGACTGACTGTTAATTAATAAATCGTTTTGTCTTGAGATAAATTTGTTAGGTTCAAAATAACAAAAATAATAGACAAATCATATGATTTACTTACCATCATGGATCCAGTATTTTGATAACCACATCTTTCATAGAAACTTTGATTTTGTTTTGAACAATTAAGAATGTTTTTATAACATCCTCTTGCTTTACCGATATGATCCAGGATTTGAATTAATTTAATACCAAGACCTTTACCTTGTTCATGTTTCCCCACCGAAACATCTTCAATATGCCCCACCAACCCGCATTCATGTATTCTAGAAACATTAGAATAGAGCTCTCCCAACCAATTAGACCGCACGGACACTTACAACTTTTGTTCTATGACTATAGTTCCCACTGCTGCTACTTCTCCAATGTTATTTATAATTACCAATGAGTAAAATAGATCCGGATATCGTTTCCTATGGGCCACAAACGATGCAAATTGCAACTTTGTCACCTTGCCTACCACTGTAAGTTCTTCTAGAACTTCGATTATCCCACGATCAAAGTCACTGGCATCAAGACGTCGGATCGAATAGTTCGTCGGAAGTAACTCGTCAGCAAACCGGAGATTGAGTCGAAATTCATGATCATCACCCTCGTCAAGATCCTCCATTATCACGAAACAAGGTTAATGGCGGGGGAGGGGATTTAAGGTTTGACTGATTGGGACTTGACGGGGATGCGATGACCATGGAAACTTTAAGCGCCCGAATCACATGACCTGCTGTAGTATGATAACAGTGATTATTTATTGTTTATTTGTGTCGATTGTCTATTGTCAATGGGGTAATCCGGTTGGAGGTGGTGGTAATCATGTGGTTTGTGATCCATCTCAATCAGGACTTGATTATAGTGGGTTCCGCATCCAATATCAGACCGTAAGCGGGTATCCTACTCAGCATTTCACACGAATCTCTTATTGTGATGGAGGCAATCCTCAGGATTCAGATGCATATTTCCCAAATTTGCAATCCTCTACAGGGACTCGGGAAATCGCTTGGGCCCAGAAAATGTGTACGTCCGGGTTCGCTAATAACCGATGTTACATGTTGGCACGATTGAAACAATTTGCCAACCGTACAACGCCGATCTACAGACCTGGACAATGGATCGGAGGCATGTATTTATGTGAGGGTCAATCAGATGATGACGGGATTCCTTGTACGAAAGACAACGCAATACCAATAGCACCGTTAATGGCCGACGATCCTTGGTACACATGGGCACAGGTCCCGGATGGCCGTCATTACGTGCAACGCGTGCCTTTACTGATGACATACGATCCGGTGGTATGGCGCGGTGGGTACGGATTATGGGGCCCACGTAGGAAACAACTAGTCAACCCTGATCCTCCTCCCCCTCCCATTAAGGAATGGACCAAGTACATAGACCCCAACGAAGATTACTGGGGAGGGGGTGGCCCCACAATCATTGGTTCTGATAATGATATTAGACCTCGTACCGAGATGTTGAAGGCCAATGTACAACGGATGCAGCAGAGTAAACTTCTGGAAAACCTGGATTTACTGATAGATCGAGGGGACGGGGTTGCGCGCCGACCCAGTCGGCGAATAGTCGACGGCACAATTGTGCAGCAACTGGAAACAAAAAATGCAATTAGTAGTATATAACAGTTAATCTTGCTGCTCGTCCTGCTGTTGTTCTTCGGCAGGAGGAGAAGGAGGACTCAAGTTGAATCCCCAAGCCTCTTCACCAGGTCGAGTCTCATAATATCGAGCAGGGTTGACACCATGGAACTCATGCTTCGAGACACTAAAGATGGGAAACCACGCCAAATAAAGCGAGGAATGGGCCGTGTATCTAGCCGACATGGACCTCAACCAATTGTTCATGCTAGCCTTCTCTTCTTCATATAGAGTTTTTCCTTCAGAGAGTCGCTTTTTCATCTCATATCGGTCCTTTCGAATCTCGCGGGCATTTTCAGTAGCACCTTGGAATCGAAGACACGACTTGGAGTATGAGTTGAGGAAACCGGCACTAAGACCGAGGAACGTACTAAGTCGAATGTTTCGTGGCGACGCATGGAACGATTTGCCGGAACTTAGCGAGTAGGATATAGCCATTAGCGCCAAAGGACCGGAAGCAGTAAACAGAGCCAGCTCTAAGTAATCGGAGGTTCTGAAAAACCGCACCACGCGAGTATAATGAGGATCGGTATCAATTACCTCATAGTCGGAAGTCGGCGGAATGGCATTGTTTGCAGCCTTGATCACCTCCTGGCTCATTTTGTACAGTTACGTCTCAAAGGATTTTTGGGTGTTTTGGGCATCTTCTGATTGGAGAAGTGAACATTTTAGGCGGTGAGAGCAGTTAGTGCTGACATTTACGCGGAAGGACATAAAATACAATAGACATTTAGATTATATAATATTCATAGTTGCGTCCATTTTTCGGACAGGTTATAATGAAATTATATACAAAAGTTCATCATAAATTAACGGGAAGAGGGAGCGACCTTGTTGGGGGCACCTCGGGCTTGCTGCTTGGAGATGACCTTAGCTTGGGGCTTAGTTCCCTTGGTGGCCTTCTTCTTGGATTCGGCCTCTTTCTTCTTCTCCTTGGCGTTCTGAACGGCTTGAGCATGAGCAGCCT
Organism: Diddensiella santjacobensis; assembly: GCA_030574215.1. Classification (NCBI taxonomy): domain Eukaryota; kingdom Fungi; phylum Ascomycota; class Dipodascomycetes; order Dipodascales; family Trichomonascaceae; genus Diddensiella; species Diddensiella santjacobensis. The sequence goes on from JAJMEO010000017.1 coordinate 156,986, forward strand.
TACGGGCTTCAGGTCGGATGGATCGTTTCTCCTTGATGACGTCGAGCGAAGCACCAACAACGGCACGTTGATGCTTAACAGCCTTTCTGGATCGCTTCTTGGCAACCTCCTCAGTAATTCCCTTTCGGTGTTGTCTTCTATACAAAACAGTCCATGAGATTCTTCTTGGGTTCTTTCGTTGTTTGAACAATGATTCACTCTTGGATGAAATGAATCGGAACACCTTCGAATCTCCTCTAACAAAGAGTTTTCCCTGATAAAAATTCCCCCCGTTAGTCCGTTGAAAATATTCAAAACTCCATATATCCACTTACTCTTCCTGGATAGATCTTGTTGCCGGAAAATGAATCGATTTCGACCTTCATTTTTGTTGTCGATTCTACGTAGTTGATGTCGAAGTTTAGAGATTCTGTGTGTCCGTTGTGAGTCGGTTGGAGTCAAACCCTTGCCACGACATTTCCCAATTAAGTGATTTGTGACTGTTATTTTATTACTTATCCAGGGTATATTTCAGAATACCAACTCCCAAATGACAAGATATTTTTCAACTCAATATCTTGTTTTCTATACAAACCCGTTTTCTATCAAACCAAATCTAAATCTACACCGGAGTGCAAAGCGCAGAGATGGTGAGTTATATTTCTTTTACCGTTGATTCTCCAAGTACCATTTGCTAATGATATAGGCCCCTAAAATCAAGAAGAATCAAGAATCTATCAACTCACGACTTGCCCTTGTCATCAAGAGTGGTAAATACACCCTGGGTTACAAGTCGACACTTAAGTCTCTTCGTCAAGGAAAGGCCAAACTTGTCATCATTGCTGGTAACACTCCTCCTTTGAGAAAGTCGGAACTTGAATATTATGCCATGCTTTCCAAGACCAATGTCCACCATTTCCAAGGTGGAAACAATGAACTTGGTACTGCTTGTGGTAAGCTTTTCCGAGTCGGTGTTTTGACTGTTCTTGATGCTGGTGATTCCGATATCTTGACTGCCACTGCCAACTAAAAATCGGCATTGCAATTCTTGTGTAATTATACTAAAAAATAAAATATCTGGTTTCTGATGTTCCATATGCGGTGTTTGCCGCATTTGACTTGAAATGAGGCTACCCCATCCCTCTTCTTTTTTATAATTGATCCATTCCAAGTTTAATAAAAGAAATTAATCTGATTCTATGACAAAGCTTGATGTTATTAAAACTGTTTGAAATGAAATGCTTGTAATAAGATATGAGCTAAGGTGGTAAAAAGGCCGGAGGTGTTGACGGATAAATTTATCAGTTGGGGACCAAATGAGGCTTTGGTCAAGGTTCCAGGGGTAACGTAGGCTAACGCGGTTGGTACGTAATTATTATAAAAGCCCCGACACTTCGCATTTGTTTAGATCAGAAGCCTCAAAATTTGAAACTTGATTCCGTCTCATTCATTCCTTTAATACAGACCCATATATAAAACAAGTTTATCTGGAATTTGAGGGAATATCATCAATTCGGTGTATATATTTAGGTTTCGGGGAAACATTCAAGTGTCATTTTAAAGTCCGGATATATCCTTTTTTACCCATCATGGCAAAGAATTCTGGAAGAAAGGTAGCTTTTAATGTATCGGATCATTATCAGATTCTCGATAGTGTTGGAGAAGGAGCATATGGAATAGTATGTTCTGCATTACATCGTCCTTCAGGCCAAAAAGTGGCTATTAAGAAAATCACTCCTTTTGATCGCTCCATGTTTTGTTTAAGAACATTACGAGAAATGAAGTTATTAAGACACTTCAGTCATGAAAATATCATATCCATACTGGACATTCAAAAACCCGTTTCTTACGAATCCTTTGATGAGGTTTATCTGATCCAAGAACTAATGGAAACTGATATGCATCGAGTCATTCGAACTCAAACCCTTTCCGACGATCATTGCCAATATTTCATATATCAGACTTTGAGAGCTTTGAAGGCAATGCATTCAGCCAATGTCTTACATAGGGATCTGAAACCCTCCAATCTATTACTGAATGCAAACTGTGATTTGAAAGTGTGTGATTTTGGCCTTGCCAGATCAGCGGCCTCCACCGACGATAATTTCGGTTTCATGACGGAATATGTCGCTACCAGGTGGTACCGAGCTCCTGAAATCATGTTGACATTTCAAGAATATACAAAGGCCATTGATATATGGTCAGTTGGATGCATTCTTGCTGAAATGCTTTCTGGAAGACCTCTTTTCCCCGGTAAGGACTATCATCATCAATTGACATTGATTTTGGACGTCTTGGGAACCCCCACCATGGAAGATTATTATTCAGTCAAATCCAGAAGAGCAAGAGAATACATTCGATCACTTCCTTTCAAGAAAAGAACCTCTTTACGACAATTGTTTCCTAATGCAAACCCATTGGCCGTGGATTTGCTTGAAAAAATGCTTACTTTCAATCCTTCCAAACGTATCACTGTGGAAGAAGCCTTGAAACATCCTTACTTGATGCCCTATCATGATCCCGACGATGAACCAACCGCGACTCAAATCCCCGAGGAATTCTTTGACTTTGATCGGAAAAAAGATGAATTATCTGTAGAAGAGTTGAAACGGTTGATTTATGATGAAATCATGCGTCCATTATAAATACTTTACGACTGTTGTTAACTACCAAAAAAGGCATTTCAAGTAGTTAACCAACGTTTTAATAACAGCAATAATAATAATAATAATAATGATAAGAGTTGAGGGGAAGGACTATATAAGCCCAAGCTAATAAAGCTACAATAGACATATATGAAATCTAAGCAAGACCATTTGTATGAAGAAGTTCTTCAAAAGATTTGAATTGATTTTCATCAGGAATAGCATCCTTAATCTAATAAACATATATTAGTACTGCCATGCCATTCTTCTTTTAATATTATAATACTTACAACATCAAGAGTCTTCTTTCCAAATACCTTTTTCAAAGTACGACCCTTTGTGTTTTCAGACTTGGCCAAAGCATCTTCCAAAGTATCGCTATAACGTCTATATCTAGCAACATCATTTTCCGCCTCATGCTTACTATCATCATCCAAGACCTTTTTGTTTTCCTTCAAAAATACCTGTGCATCCTCAGCTTTGGCCTTGGATTCATCACGAGCGGCCTTAAGCATCTCACGGATGGCCTCTCTATCCTCAGGAGAAGGATCAATGTCAGCAGTATGTACCATGGTTCGTCGTAGTTGATTGGATAAATAGAAAACTCTCAAATAGGTCTCTGCGGGATAAAAGGCCCACGTTTGGGGTTTAAATACTCAACAAATCCCCTCTTCTCCCCCCGGTCGCGTGATGACTTGAAATTGCGGGGAAGTGGAGTGACTAAGGTCCGAATTTGCTCTCTAGACAAAAACCTTTCATTCAAAATCGCCTAAACAGGAAATTCATATTGGAAAAAATTGATCTTCAAATCATTCTTGAATTTGACATATAATTTATTAGAAAATCCCATGTTTTTCATCTCTCATATTTATATAATACTCTCATCGCTTTGTTTCCATCTTAACTGCTGATTATGCAGCCTTGATCGGACTGAAACGTACGCGTTCAGTCCCATGTTTACTCAGTCCAACTAAAAAATCTCAACCCAGCGCTTAATTTTCTTCTTTTTTCTATAACCATCAGATTGAAAGGTAAGTTATAAATTTTTTTAATTTGAGAATGATCTAGTATATGAGAGACTTGTTAAAGGTCAATTGAGTGATGACCAACCTTGATAGGGACAACTGATTTATATTGATGTACCACATTTGGAAAGATAGTAAAAAATTGTCTGATTCAAATTGATCTTTAAAACGAGTTGATCTGATCTTGATCTGAGGGGTTTTAAAAGTGTTCATTTACTAACATGTTTCAATAGATGGCTTATCTTGTTCTATATATATTCACCTAGGCTAGTTATTTGATGTCTTAATTATCGTATCTTATGTCTCTGTATTGTAAAACGTTCTCTGTCTTTCATATATATCATATTAACGATGTTGCATGAGAACGAGATTCAAGACTTGAAATTGGTTCTAGTCGGTACTGTAGGAGTAGGAAAGACGTCAATTCTTCGTACTTATTTCCATGATTCTTCAAGAGTTTTGCCAACTATGGGTATGGTTTTATAACTGGCCTATAGTCTGGAGGTTGATCTTGATCTGATATAGTTCTAGGTGTGGATTTACAAACAAAGCTTCTACAAGTCAGAGGAGTCAAATATAAACTTACAATATGGGTATATGTCAAGTGTGATGTCAATTATTTACAGTTTTGATTAAATGCTAACAGAAAGGATACTGCCGGTCAAGAAAGATTCCGAGCAATGTCAAGCTCCTATTACAGAGGAACGGACGGGATCCTCATTGTTTATGATATAACAAATAGAGATAGTTTCCAAGATGTACCACAATGGATCCAGGAATCAAAGGAACATTGTACCAATAGGTCCGTGGTACGGTATTTGGTTGGCAATAAAGATGATGATACAAACTCCAGGCAAGTCACCCAGGAAGAACCTGGTTTACTCGCACAAGAATTAGAAGGACTCATCAATGAGAGTTTGGAATTGAATTCAAGAGATAGTGAACGAGTCCGCACCGCTTTTGTTCATCTGGTGGAGAACATCATAGATACCAAGGCATTAACTCAAGAGTCGCAGAATCCAAATGCCAATCCAACACTGGGCACTGGTGCTGCACAAGCAAATAATAGCTGCTTTCAATGCTAGCTTGTTTCGTCTTTTGCGGAAAATCCTCGGAAATACTTAGCTCTAAACTCTTCATCTGCTTGACCTTTGACTGAATGCGCTTGACCCTTCTCTCCATAAGGTCGACGACTATAAGTCAACAACCTTCTAGACCATCTGTTGAACTGCTGGACGCAATTGGATATTAGCTCCAAGTCCGGGTGATGAGGGACATTAATTGGCTGATAGTCATCATTCGCAGTCGGCATCCAAAAACACAGCCGGCCCCTGGGCACCAAGTGTTCAGCACTGTATTCTAATAGATCATCCAGTAGCGATCCAAACTCGTACGGCTTTTTCGGAAATAGGAAATCCCGCCGCAGATGGGCTAGCTCGCCTTCTATCAGCACGTTTTCTCGCGACTTGTCAGCGTCTTTGAACCCAAGCACCTTGACGCCTTCTCTAATGCCATATGGTGGGTCACATATGATGGCGTCGATTTTCAGGTCTTTTCGCAACGAGTTATGAGTGAAATCCATGGTCATGACATCCAAGAACTTATTGCCGAGACCATATTGCTTGAAATTGGCGGCAATATTCTGCTTGTCGCTCTTTCCTCGGACGGTGCGACCGTCTATATCCGATCCCATGGATAAAGCACCAAAATGACTAGCAGCCAGCAAAAAACTTCCGGTGCCAGTGAAGGGATCATACATAATCTTGCCAAGGCCCAATTGTGCAATGTTGCAGGTGACCAGTGCGAGTTCAGCCTCAAATGACGTGGTACCTATATATTTCCTCTTCTTGAGGTCATATTTATCGACTATACGTCTTCCAGATTCACCAATGAGTCGTCCGAACCACATTTGTTTTGGAGTTGGTGCGGGTTCTTTGCCGACGATATCGTAGTCCTCGAGAACAACGAATGTTTCTTGAGGGTTCTTCATTTTTATGGGACCGGCTAATTCCATATAGCTGAAGGATTCTATAATTTGGATCTGCTCGTTTCTGGGCCTTGATCCTTGATAACTCACGATTTCAAACTTGAATGTGATTTCTTTATATTGATCCCATTCATTAGGATGACTGAGTTTAATATTATCATGTAAATCCTTCAAATCATTTCCAGTACCATATAACTCATATACCGATTTACAAAGAACAGCTCTTTCTACTATTCTGCGAGCCTCAACATCAGATCCAAGCTTCGCAGTGAAAAACGGAGATGTCTCACTATGACCACTGGTATCCAATTCTATACCATTCAAATTCGCCAAAGCCTGTAACTCTACAACCCGGAATTCCTCTAAAGCCTGAGCCAATAGAAATAAATATTCACCCATCCAAACTTACTATCCGTCTTCCATTTCTAGCAGAGATCCTGCAATATATTTTTTTCAATCTCATATTAGGGTAAGGAAAGTCACGGGATCGGGCAATTTTGGTTATGGAACGAAATTCCCGCCTTCTTCTCCTTCCAACAACACAACTACTTCCACATCAATTTTTCTGGACGACAGAGCAAACTGGTGTTTGGTAGGGGTATCCATCCAAACAAAAGAGATAGTCTATAGCACATTAGGAGACGAGCCGCACGAGAATAGGTTTTGTTCATAGCCTGATAACGGTAGTTTGTTAGAGCATTTTTTCAGTTTTTTTGAGACGAAAAAAGCACCAAACCAAGAGCTTACTAATTACTTGCTGTTATCTTTACGTGTTTTAACTCCTTAATATAAAGCTTCCAAGTGCTTGAAATTTTGAAGAAGAAAAAGTGGTGATCATGTCCAACTTTGATGAAGACGACGATTTCTTCGCTGATATTTAGTAATGGCTTTCCCCATGTTTAGTTTGTGTTCTTTAAACTAACCTATTAATCGTTTCTTTTGATATAGTGGTGATGACCAAAAAAAATCTGACTCTAGTGCTCAATCAAAGCCCAAAGAGGAGTCAATAGCTACAACTTCATTAGCACCTTCCTCGGCAGCAGCCGCTACTACAGAAAGTACATCAGCTGTAAAGTCAGAACCTGTTCAGGCATATGCTCCTGCTGACCCAAGATTGGCATTCGGAGATGTTCCCCAATTACCTCAGGTTCCAGTGGCAGCTTCGGCATTGGCTCCTCCTGTAGTGCAATCGAGTTATCCTCCTGCACCGGGTACTTTCCAAGATCAACCATCAAATGAAAGTAGGGGCTTCAACACGGGAAATATCTATATTCCTCCTAAAGATGAGGGTAAAATGTTCATTGGTGGACTCAATTGGGAAACTACCGATGAATCTCTACGTACCTACTTCACCCAGTTTGGAGAAGTGGTGGATTGTACTGTTATGAGAGACAATATCTCTGGCCGATCTCGTGGATTTGGATTCCTGACTTTCCGAGATGCCAAATGTGTCAATGCTGTAATGGCTAAAGAGCATTTTTTGGATGGTAAGATCATTGATCCAAAACGAGCAATTCCTCGCGAAGAACAAGATAAAACCGCCAAAATCTTTGTTGGAGGAGTCGGAGGAGATGTCACTGAAGAAGACTTCAAAGTTTTCTTCGAGCAATACGGCACTGTTATTGATGCTCAACTTATGATTGACAAGGACACAGGCCGTCCTCGAGGATTTGGCTTCGTTACATTTGATAGCGATCAAGCAGTCGAACGAATTGTCGTTGAGAAGTTTCTAGTTTTGAAGGGTAAGCCCATTGAAGTTAAGAGAGCAGAGCCTCGTTCCAAGGGTGGAGAATCTGGAGGAAGTGGAGGAGGAAGCGGAGGGGGAAGAGACCATGATCAAAACTTTGGAAATCGCAACCCCGCGGCATACAACGCTAATGCCGCCTATATGAATGGTATGAACCCTGCTATGATGTCCCAGTATTATCAGAGATGGCAAGCCTATATGGCACAGATGCAGCAGATGATGGCCATGAACCAGGGTGGCAGCGGCGGCGCCAGCCAACCGAATGCTATGAACCCGGCCATGATGCAACAGATGGGTATGAACCCACAAATGATGCAACAGATGAGTATGATGCAACAGCAACAACAGCAGCAGCAACAGCAAGGACCACAGGGTGGTTATAACGGTAGCGGTAGTCCCTCTTATGACGACTCGAACCCTGGTCCTGCTCCAGGCACGGAAGAGGGCCGCCAAGAGGATTATAATAATACCAACAATGGAAATGACGATAATACCCCCAACAGCAATTATGATGAGGGTGACGATGATCGCAACGGATATAGGGAGCGAGGCTACCGCAACAGGAATCCTCGTGGACGTCGAGACAGACGTGAGAGCGATGAAAATGACTCCAGGTCGGGCTCTAACGCACCCTCGCGACGATCGAGATCTCCACCAAACGGCGGCAGACGCGCTAAGGGCGGCCAATACCAGCGTGGCCGAGGTATGTACAGTCGAGGTAACGGCGGTAGTGGCTACCATCCCTATCACCGAAACTAAGAAGCCTGGATTGCAATGGTGATATCCCCCTTTGGCCTCAGCCTAGTAATTGTATTTAATAATCTGGCAATCGCAAAAAACACATAACATATAAAAGCAACAATTCTTATTCGTATATATACCCAACATTTACACACATTTTTTTTGAATAACGCGCTGGCATCAGCGCTTAGACTCATTGGGAACTTCTACATCTTCGTAGGCTGTGGCTTCGTATACCGTTCGTTCGGTAGGTTCTCCGTAAGTCCTGCGACCGCCTCCAAACCAGGAGATAAGGCCGATTATCGCCACAATACCAAACGCGGCCACCGAGTAGTTCATATTTGAGCTAGTGACAGGCAACTCGGTAGGAAACAGAAACATCACCGAGCAGAACAAGAGAAACAGAATCGCGGGTACATTCAGATAAATCGCCCATGTTCCAAGTGAGTAGTAACCGGACTCAATATAACGGCGTCTAAACATTGCTACTGCGATTGGAATACCATAGGATATGTATAGCCCTATTGTAGCAATGGACAGCACGGTTAGAAAGGCCGTCTCCGAGCCAAAGTAAATGGCGATAAAGACGCATTGTAGAAATGCACATACCAAAAGTGACCAGACAGGGACCATTAATTTGCTATGCACTTTGCCAAAGTATTGGTTTAGACCAAACGGAAAAGCTCCGTCTCTTGCAAAAGCATATATTGAGCGGGAGCCTTCGGTCAACAGGGCGTTTGCAGCAAAGACCTGGCATATCATTACCAACACAGTTAAGCAGCTAGCGCCGACTTTGCTCTTTGTGGACTGATAGAAAATCTCAATGATTGGCACTCCGGTGACTGTTGAAGCCACTGCATCGAGATCTTGAATAGAAAACAACAGTGCCAGAATAAAGCCTAGGCCAGTGATGAACCCAATGATAACGCTAAGTACCATTGCACGAGGCGCATCTCTGCTCGCAAACTGAAGTTCTTCGCTCATATGTGCTGGTGCATCATAGCAGCACATTCCGTATGCGCTTTGTAGAATACCGAGAATAATGACCATACCGACATTATCCCATCCGCTGTCATTTATGTACTGGGTAAAGACGAACGACGCATCGCGTTTCTGCGGAGTGACCACCAATAGCACTACAGTGCAAATGATAAAGCCGGCAAGGGACCACCATAAAGCGACATCACTGCAGTATCGCAATAAAGAATTTGCGAAGATATTAAAGAGCAGGACGACGACTGCCATGCCCCAGCAGATAAGTACCACTTGCCAGGCTTCGGGGACCCAAGACTCAGCGTTACTATTTAGTACTCCCAGGCCGGTCACGAAGAGTCCAAACTGGTAAAGAGCGGTGGAGCCCATGCAAATAAGTCCTGCAAGCTGAATGAACCCGGTAACAAAGGAAAGGCCTCTACCCCAAGAAGTACCTCTGGCGATGAGCAAGACCCAGGAGTATTGGCCTCCAGAAACAGGATATGCTGAGCAAATCTCGGCCATCGATAGCACGACGCACATAGAAAACGCAGACACACCCAACCATCCCCAGAATAGAGCTGCTGGGCCTCCATTGGTCATGGCTGCAATCAAGGTCCCGCTAAGTGCAGTCCAGCATGTGAGGATTGCAAACGCGAATCCCACCATCGACAGCAGTGAGAAAGATCTCTTAAGCTCTTGCTTATATCCAATATGTTCCAAAGCCAAATCATCGTCAAGACCTCTGAGTGATATACCTTCTTTCATTTTCATTAATGTCTCTAGGACATATCGAAGGTTTGTGGGCCTCTATTTGAACCATTTCTTTGCTTATCAAAATAACAAATTTGTTTTTTTAATTCCTTGTAGATCACTTTGATAAGGCAAATTTCCAAAATAATGCCGCCGCCCGCATCTAGAATCCTCAAAAGTTGCTTCAGATACAAATGTCGCCGAAAATCATCTCTTCAAACCTGCGATGATCCGAAAGGTTCGGACTGCCCGATCCGTCCAGTAGCGGGGCAGCTGCTTATCGCGGGGACTTTGACACGTCGGAGCGCCCGACGATCCCGATAAGGACGCCGCATTGTTTCTCAATTGTCGGGCATACCCCAGTGGCTTCTCAGTTTGTTATTATAGATTGACCATAATATAAGAGGACTCAGGGTTGAAGTGAGTTAAACATATCAACAACATGCTTTTAGAGGAGCTGCATTCATTTTCTCAGAGTACGCCTGCTAGGGTAGTCATTTGCTCGGCCGTGGCTGCCTGGCTAGTGTATTTATTGTACAAGTTTCTCTATGCCACGGATATCGCCAAAATCAAAGGAATCCCAGAGATTCCTGGAGCCAAGCCAGTTGTGGGGCATCTGCTTCAACTGGGGGAGGATCACGCATCTGTTTGTGAGAAGTGGTGGAGACAATACAAACATTCTGTGTTCCAGATCAAGCTTGGAAACACTAGAGCCGTGGTGGTAAACTCATTTGATGACTGCAAGGAAATGCTTGTGGGACATCAGACGGCATTGATTGACCGGCCAAAACTCTACACATTCCATGGGCTTATTTCGTCCACGCAAGGGTTTACGATCGGATCATCGCCATGGGACGAATCTTGCAAAAACAAACGTAAGGCCACTGGATTGGCCCTGGGACGTCCGGCAATGAGAAACTATCATCCCATGTTTGATCTTGAAACCTTTTGCATCATCCGAGATTTGCATAAAGACAGTAAGGCTGGCGCAATTGAAATCGGTATTCGTCCTTACATCCAGCGGTATGCCCTGAACACCACGTTGACTCTCTGTTATGGAATCCGCATGGATAATGTCTATGACGATATGCTGCGGGAGATCCTATACGTCGGGTCTGCCATCTCTCTCCTCCGATCGGCGTCAGAGAACCTCCAAGATTACATTCCTATCTTGCGTTACCTGCCAAATAACGAAAAAAACCGTCGCTCTAAAGAGCTTCGAGACCGACGAGATGCATATCTCCATCAGCTACTAGATCAAGTCAGAGAAATGATCGACAACGGCACTGACAAGCCTTGCATTGCGGCGGCGATTCTGAAAGACGATGAATCCAAACTGAGCAACGTCGAGGTCAACTCCATTTGCCTTTCCCTCGTTTCTGGAGGATTTGAAACCATTCCTGGAACTTTAACATCCTGTATCGGATCTCTTGCAACTCCTGAAGGCCAGGTGTTCCAGGAGAAAGCATATGCAGATATCCTACGTCACTACAGTAATGCTTCAGACGCGTGGTCGGATTGCTTTAAGCAGGAAACAGTTCCTTACGTGAATGCAATTGTTAAGGAGGCAGGTCGTTACTACACCGTGAGTTCAATGAGTCTGCCTCGGAAAACTATTCAAGAGGTCAACTGGCGAGGCGCAAAGATTCCCGCGAAAACAATGGTTTTGATTAATGCTCAGGCGGCAAACCACGATGTAGACCACTTCGGCTCCGATGCGGCTACATTCAACCCCGACCGTTGGATGGACGAGGATGGCGTGACAGAGAAGAAGATTAATGGACTGGGACACCACAGCTTTGGTGCCGGAGCTAGGGCTTGTTCTGGCCAATTCATTGCTCAGAGACTTTTATACACCGCTTTGATCAGAATCATCACCTCTTACAAGATCGTGGCCTCTGAATCTGAGCCACCAAACACTGATTATGTCGATTATAACCAGTTCAAGACTGCTTTGGTGGCTATTCCCAGAGACTTCAAGATCAAACTTATCCCCCGAAATCCAGGAGAAGTTGAAGAACTCCTCAAAGACGCCGAGGAACGTACCTTTAATTACTATAGGTAGCACTAGCGTGCCAATTGTATTCTTTTAACGTTACGACTTATTCGAAACCCACTGAACCCCACTATGTTTCCAACACCCAAACATTTGAATTCATGAAGAAGAAGAATAAAACATATTCTATCAAGCACGATAAACACCAGTTAGAACTAAACTAAATTGAAACTGTTTCAGCCAACTTTAAATAAAAACTATCAAAAATATCGATATTTCCGTCGGGAACCTAACCCTTTTATTTTACTTTTTGTCGGGTTTTTTGAAGCGGGGTCATCTCTCAAAAGATAAGCAACGCGATACTGTTAGGCCGATGGTGATTCGGAGGGGATTCTATAGATTATGAGTGACGAGATTGAAGGGGTGTACCAGCCTCACTCATTCCAGGCCTGTGAGAGATGTTCTCGGCGGAAAAAGAAGGTACGATAATGTATCTGGTATTTCGACTCGCTTATCGGGGCACTAACTGAATCGCTTTTAGTGCGACAGAACGTTACCAATATGTAGCAGTTGCATTGCGACCAAGTCAGAATGTGTGTATTCTAATCATAAGATGGGATCTTACTCTGTGGCGTATGTATTTTCTTTTCCATGCGTGTCATGAGCCTCTCTAATCAGGCAGTTATGTTCAAAACTTGGAATCTGAGATCTCTCGGCTCAAGAGGGAGTTGAGTCGGTACGAATCTCGAGATGTAAATCAAGAAGTTGTAAACCCATTAAGGAAAAGAAGACAATCGGGTGAGATCAAGGACGATGAGGTAGATCCTCTACCGGAACCGTCATTGTCACCATCTGGAGGCACGGAAATGGATCGGACCTTAGCAGAGGAGCTAGGGACATTGTCACTTAGCGCTTCCGCAGAAGGACATTATCTCGGCCCAGGTTCTGGAATATCGTTTGCGCAATTAACACAATCTATTATTTATAAAATCGGATCTAAGGATGAGCAGCTTATTCGTGGTGGAGTCATTATACCTCCAGGTCAAATAAGTCCATTCCAACGACCAGATGCCAAGTCAATGGCCTCGCATCTACCGACAGCAGACAGGGCTGTAGAATTGGTCGATTTCTACTGGAGACATAGTCATACGCTCTACCCGTTTGTCAATCGAAGCGCTTTCATGACCAATTTCCGGTTCATGTTCGGAGTGGACGAAAACAGAATCAAGCAATTGGCAGATGATCCGGTTTGGATGTTCCAGCTGTTCATGGTAATGGCAATTGGATCCACCTCCATCGCTTCTATCAAAGTCAAAGGCGAGGATGAAGCTGTTAGCTGTTGGTCAAAAGCGATGTCATACTTGGAAGATGTCCTCAGTCACGGAAACAGGGTATGCGAAATAGCTCATATTTTTTTCTAGGATGAGTGGTACTAACTGACTCGTATTAAGGCGGCACTGGAGTGCCTTATGCTCTTAATATCATACTCTTTCTTCAATGTCGTTGGACCAGGTATTACCCGTATGAGTAAGAGGAGTGTGTCGATACTAATGGAATAGATACATGGTACCTCGTAGGAATTGCTGCCAGGCTGGCTCTGGGAATGGGTCTTCATACTCGAAGATCTATTGAGAACTTAACTGATGAAAGACAAGAACAGGCAAAATTGGTATTTTGGTGTCTCTACATGATGGATAGAGTGGTTTCGACTACTCTAGGAAGACCACTAGCCATAAGAGATCAGGATATCGATATCCCAGTAAGTTCTGTTGTTTTGCCTACGATGACTATATGCGACTAACAAAACGAAAGTTTTTCAAATCAGAAGCAGAGCTGAAAGGAGACCCAGTCTTGAAACACGAAGATTGGACATATTTGGACGTGACGAAGCACATTCTTTCTCTGAGAACTATAGCAGGCCGCATTCTAGAGAAGGCTTATAGCCCTAAATTTGCTCAAGAGATGGACACTGACGAAAAAAGGCAGAATGTTATCGACGAGATACATGCTGAACTAGTTCAATGGCGCCGAACAATGCCATTTCCGTTAAACGAATCCCGATTCTCATTAATACCGCATCTAACGACGGCATGGTTTGACTTGAATTACTATAATCTTGTCATAGTTCTCTTTCGACCTTCTCCACTCTGCCCCGTACCATCTACTCGAAATCTCCAGCTGGTGGCTGATGCCGGAGCCACTGCATTACGGCAGTTTTCTACCATGGCGGGTCAGAAAAAATTGGCTTTCAACTGGCTAAATCTTTATTCAGTGTTTACTGCAACTTTGGCACTTATATTTATAACCACTCAGGCGGGCTGGAGTAACACATATATATCTATGGATGAGGTGTTACAAAGCCTGAAGTCATCTGAAGAGCTCTTAAAACGATTCGGCCTCAAGCTTTCGCCAGCAATAACTTGTTTCAATGTGGTCCAAAAAGCCATTTCGGACCTAACTGCACGTTCAGCACAGGTCTCACAGCCTGGTAAGCAGATCCTCGATCCAATTCTCGAATGGCCCTTACAGGAACCTTCACAATCTCCGGTTGACCAACTGGGGTTTGATGCTGTCTCTTCTATGTTTTCAATGCCGCAGGAGGCTTTATATGAGGAGCTGCTGTCTCAGATTGACATGCCCTACGATGTTGAGGCTGTAGTCAATACTGCAGACTTCTTCGATATCATAAAGTGACTGTTAGCTAACTTAATAACGATTAATTGCATTGCTTATGTTATTACTGGCGTTTCTCATAGCCTGGTATTGAACCCAAGGAAGCTGACCTAATCCAGTTAGGTACGCACGGTTATTTCGTATTTGTCACTCTCAAGTAATTGTCGTATCTCAGAACAGCGCCAAACATTGTCTGAGCACCTCGTGACAGAGCAGTCTGTGAAGCGTACTCAGTAGGGCTGTGGGAAATTCCGTTACGACATGGAATGAAAATCATAGCGGTAGGGATTCTCTGAGATGTATAGCAAGAATCATGACCGATACCAGAATACAAGTCAAGAGAGCTGAATCCATTTGACTTGGCAGAATCACCTATAGCCTGTTTGCAGACTGGATGGAATTCGGCTTGTTTGAAGAGCCAGGTCTCCCTGATGGTGCATGGAATCTCGCGTCGTTGAGCTATTGTTTCCAGCTTATGCTTCAGCTCATCTGTGTATTTCATGAGTTTTTCATTAGAATCATGTCTACAGTCAACTGAGAATTTTGCAAATCCCGGAATAGTATTGGGGCTCTGCGGGGTTGAGTGGATAACGCCTACTGTACCAAGTCCATCGTGTAGTTTTGCGGTTTCCTCCACGCAGATGATCATCTCACTGGCGACCGCTAATGCGTCTTTTCGACCTGGCATTGGGGTGGTCCCGGTATGGCCTTCTTTTCCGGTGATTTCAACGTCAAACCATCGGATACCCTTGCATCCTTGGACTACTCCGATGTCGAGATTTGCTTTCTCGAGTCTTGTGCCCTGTTCGATATGCAATTCGAAATGGGCAGATAGGGGGTTGGACTCGTAGGATGCCTTGGTGGTCCCTTTGAAACCGATTCTTTCCAATTCGGCTCCGAAGAACACTCCTGGAGCATTTATGTCTTCGACTTGATAAGCTTCTTGAAGAGGGATTTGCCCGCTCCAAACACCACTTGAGACCATGGTTTTAGGAAACCTGGCACCCTCCTCGTTAGTCCAATTGACTACGCAGATCGGAGCATAAGTGGTGATATTTGCTTCATTCAAAGTTCTCAAGATCTCAAGACCGGTGTGAATCCCCGCAATGCCATCGTATCTACCGCCAGTAGGCTGAGTATCAAGATGGGATCCTATTGCAATTGGCGGTAGGTCATTATTCTCCCCAGGACGGATCAGAAAGATACTTCCCATCTCATCAATGACAACCTTACATCCCAATTCTTTTCCGATCTCAATGAACCAATTGCGAACCTTAACATCGTCATCATTGAGAGTGAGTCGGTTCATTCCGCCATCATCTGTAGCACCCCACTTGCAAGATTCATGGAGAGTATCCCATATTCTAACACTATTGATTTCAATATTTTGAAAGTTCTTCAAATCTCCAAAATCAATAGTCATTTTCCGTCTAGTTTCTGGGATGTTTTTTGTCAACATATGACCAGCTTATAGATAAGAGATTGTTCGGCACGCCCGACAACCCCTCCTCTCTCAACTATGCGCACGATGCGAAGAAGGATTGATCACAAGTCATAGGAATGGTGATGGATGAGGTAAATAATCCAATTAAATCAGCAGTTTTTACTTTTTATATATGAAGACAACTAATCTTTAACGACGGCAATCAAGAAACCGTCATAACCCTTACTCCCCACTGTTTGAATCGCAGATGCCGATAAACGTGGGTTCTTGGACACAAGATCATAGGTTTCTCGGACACCTTCAATGACTTGATTGCCGGTATTCTCTTTCAACACATTACCTTGTCTGACAACGTTATCGAAAATGATAAGAGTGCCCTTTCTAGAGAACTTGACCGCCCAGTCCAAATAGATGGGGTAATTATTTTTATCTGCATCGATAAAGATAAAGTCAAAAGGAGTCCCATTCTCAGTTTCATAAAGCTTGGGTAAAGTATCAGCAGCAGCACCAACCACAATTTCGACCTTATCAGTTAATCCTGCATTATCGATGTTTGTCTGCGCCACTTTGGCATGCTTTGGACTATATTCAAGAGTCACAACCTTGCCTCCATCGGGGATTGCACGGGCCAAACAAATCGTACTGTATCCACCAAGAGTCCCTAATTCAAGAATCCTACGTGCACCATTGCTCACAGCAAGAATATTAAGAAACTTTCCTTGAGCAGCAGATACATCAATGGCAGGTAAACCGGCCTCAGAATTGGCCTTTAAAGCATTGTGTAGAATAGAATCTTGAACATTCAATTTCTCATCGATATAAGCATCAACATTACTCCAAATCTTGTTATCAGACGTCATCTTAGCAAATTGTCAACAGAGACTTAAAGTGGAGAGAAGCAGTTCAAAAAGGTGGGGTTAAGTCCCGCCAATTTAACCCGTCAGACTTCCCTCTTCTGGCATCATTTCCGATCTAATCAATCTACGGACATGAGTAAAATAAGATCGCCGTTTATAGCGGGTTTATTTGGAATTGTTTCAGGTATGAAATTCATTTAAGCAATGAAATAATATTCTAATTATTTTTTATTGTTTTTTAAAAAAAGGATTTATCTTTTTTCGTCCCATTGTATTGTAAGTTTAAAGTTTGATTCTCTATAACATGGTTTAACATGTTTTTCAGTTACTAACAATTATATAAGAGAACAACTTGAAAAAGATAATAATCTTAGAAAAGATATAAATATTAAACATTATCCGGAACTCGAAGAGGTTAATACCTCCAATGGTGAATTTATTGAGGATCAATCATTAAAAGAGGGACGATAACAGGGAAGGGATACAAAAAAAACGTATTTATATATATATACATGTACATGAACTATAAGTAGAAGGAAGGAATTTTTATTTCATTTCTTCATCGATGATAAGAAGTTATTCATTTTGATTTTCTGTTTATTGGCCTTCCGTCGCATTTTCCTGGCATATAAATCAGGTTCTTCAACTTCTAATCTTTTCAATTCGGCATCTTTATCAAGAACTTCCCATAACCATGACGGATATTCTTCTTCTGGTAATGCTACAGGATCTTCTTTGTTCTTTCTCACATTACATCCTTTTAAAATAGTTCCTGCCGGTGCGATCGATTTTAAAGCAGCCGCGACTTTAGTGTGAGTAGGTTTGCTGGAAACATTTCCCGGTGTTGTAGAAGTCGAGTTGTAGCGTACAAACGATCTTATCGATAGTCTCGAAACGTTATATATCACTGACCTCATGTGGTTGGTCTATCTCCTTGGTCTGTTGATGATAATAATGATGGGGACGTCGAGAACGAAATTTGTTGATGAGGAGCGGCTTAAAATATATTTTTCAGCTTCTCTCTGCATCATCAATGGGTAAAGCCAACAAGAAACGATCCAGAAACCGGCCGGGTCCGTTGGACCGAAATAATGACAAAGATGAGGAGATCCGAAAGGAAAAGATCTTGCCTCTGGTTCAAAGACTGAGTTCTGCTGAAGCCAGTGATCGAGCCATGGCAATATCGGCCTTGACAGTCATGGCAGAGGATCCAAAGCTTAGAACTCTTCTACTTAAAGAAAAACTTCTTCAAACAGTCATGTCAAATACCTTGACTGACTCGTCGCAAGAAATCGTATCCGAATCTTTCGGTCTGTTGAGAAATCTCGTAATCGAAGAGGGTTATGATGTCGCGATATTTCTTCATCGACAAGATATAATTACTCCCGCAGAAGCGGGACTGACCAAGTGTAAAGAGGCGTTGGATACCGAGATCAAAGGAGAAGAACGAACTCTGGTTTTGGAGTTTGTTGAAAATATCTTTGGTCTTGTGTCGGCTCTGGCTAGCACAGATGAAACCATATTCGAAACTATCTCCACCCGCCTGCCTACCCTGCCGACCTTTTCCCTTACTGTCTTGGATTATTGCATCTCAAATAAGATCTCAAGACTCTCAGTGTTGGAATGTATCACTGAATATCTCTACGTCATCTCGGAAGATAATGAACAAGCCATTGCTCAAGTCGTCGATTATGACTTCTCCAAACTTTCTCAAATCGCAGCCCACTCTCCTGCCACTCAAGTCTACATCAATGGTCTCAAATATAATACATACGTGGAACATGTCTCTTCTAAAAAAGGCGGAATTGATACTAGCACTGTTCTTAATATTCTGTCGTCTCTGGTTTCCATTTTCGATACTCTGGACATTGCCAACGCTCAGCAAGAACTCGCCAAACCTATAGAAAACGCGGATCCTCGGAAAGTGTCCGAATCTACTAAAGCATTGTCACAAGCCAGAGCATCAATAGAAGCAGCCCAGGTCGCACTGGAACTGTTCACAGCCATTGCAGAGACTATAGAAGTCGACCCTTCTATAATATACAATAAGCCGGACGACAAGGACAGCATTGAAGAAGATGAAGCCGAAAATGACGAAATGGAAGATGAGGATGATGAAGACCTGTACATACGAGCAAACGCTCCGGAAGCAAACGATGACTCGATAATCGATATCGACGTGGATGTTAATGGATCCACCGGTTCTGCTGACCCAACTGTGGCGTATCTTCACGAAGTTGTCCTTCCTAGAATTATTAAAGCAATGAAGGAAGCAGAATTAACATCCAGAGCGCTTGCAGCCCTGAATAACACCTGCTGGACGCTTCTCGCAAAATTGTCCGTGGAAGAAGTTCCTGGCTGGAAATCAAATGCTCAAGACATTTGGAACAATCTGGTACTATTTATTGTATCCGACTCAAACGACATAGACGTGCTATCAAGCTGCACAGGTACTCTCTGGGCTGTCTCGAAGGCGTTCGAGGGCCATGTGCCGATACAAGTGGGGGACATCGACGTCATAACCACAGTCATTGATAAGTGTACCAAGTCCAAAGACACATACGGCATTGATGAATGGACTGAGTTGCTTGTACGGGTTGTGGGCCTAATCGGCACCTTAGGTATGGCTCAAGGTAGACTTGAAATCACCAACCGCGCTGCCGAGTTTTTATTTGGAGTTCTGAACGATGTTCAAAACTCACCTCCTGCTGCGTTGGTCGAGGTCTTGAACGCCATTTTCGACCTTTTTGGAGACAAAAGGTTTGACTATGACGAGCCTGTATTTGTCCAGAAGTCGCTCTTAGCTCAACTCAGACAGGCTTCGCCTAAACTTCGCCAGAAATTTAAGACAATCGACAGGAAGAAAAATAGGACTCTCAAGGCATCTGCTGACCAAGCTATTATTAACTTATCGCGCTTTATTGATTATAAGTCGAAAGAAAGATCATAGATATTATGTACATTTATTTACCCTGAGGGATTGATAGTATTAGCGTCAGCCCGACAGTCAATATTATGTCAATCACGATATGCTGTATCACGAGCCAAGCTGCAGAATACAGAAGTTTAGGGGAAAAGACAGTCCAAATAAACAGGTGGTGCTTCAAGCATAAGCAAGCACCCAAAATGCCTGTAGTGGCCAGAGAAAAGAAGAACTGGGTCGTGACAATCCTGGAATATAAACTGCTACTCATATTCCGGTAATCTAGGTCCACCAGACCGCTCTCCAAGAGCATCGCAAGCCCGGATAGAGACCAGTATAATGGCCCAACCCAGTTGCTTACAAAAGTTAAAAGACCGACAATCCCAACATTGTAGGTACTCACTCCGTTATAGGCATTGGACAGGTCTATTGATGCCAGGGAATTGGAGTTTCCCATGGCAAAGAACGCCACATGCTGAAGAATAAGAGTGAAGATGGAGATTAATACCCCCACGTCTCGGGGGCCCCTATGGTGTTCACCGAATGCCTTCAACAGATAAGTCCTTAATAAATTGAAGAAAAGGAAGATAGGAATATTGACAGTCTTAGTCTGGGTCACGAGAAGAAGCTCCCAGATGCGCGACAGATTGGTCAAATGCCTCTTTTCAGGACCTTCCTGAACTGCAAACACCAGTTTCGATAGCTCATAGAGAGTAGCAGCACCAATGGTAAAAAAACTCAGTTGAGCAAGAGACTGGAGCATATCCAGATCTTCCAGCCCTCCATTTGGGGTGAGGTATTCAAGCAGCTTGGGCACGTATTCTTTAGCCTGGAGGGCCATGTTGATCTTGAAAGTTAGCGAAGATGCTATAGTGGTGAAGCTGAACATGAACCCAATCATAGACCCCAGCTCAGTGAAGCTTTGTTCCCACAGTTGACCCCACAAAAACCCGTAATATAATACAATCATGAACCACAGAAATGGGGAAAATTGTTCTGTGCCGAGGGATTTGGCGATATCGGCCTCCCCAGCATACTTTTGACCTGTTTGATTCCAGCCTCTGATGACGCGAATAACCACCAAGCATATAATCCAGTTAATGCCTTTTCTAAATCTATTTCTGCAAGACACAATATACAGCCATGCAACCCAGCCTGTTGCCCCCCAATACCAAAAGTGATGTTCCTCCTCCACAAGGCTACTGCCAAACATGGATGCGCAATAAAGCCCAGATATTATCACCATTGTAACTTTCAGATTCCATCCGATATTCATTCTAAAAAGTGCAACGGAGGCTATAACCGACGAAATGACCAATAAAATCACTCCTCGAACCATGCTCTTGTCGTCATAATTACTGGATGCTCGAGACAGAAACTCTTGACTCTGAGTCAGAAATTTCAACCTCAATTCTTCATCTGATGCATTTTGTTTATTATTGATTTTCCACCACAGACAGGATAAGCGATTGACAGCAGATAAATTATCATAGTCCTGTTCCTGTAGACATAGCGACCGATTTTGGGCGAATTCAGGATATGATTCATGAAGAATATGTCCTATCTGCAGCACGTTCTGCTGCAGTACATTATTCTTATCCTTTTGGTTCCATAACGGCAAAAACTCCCTTATAACGACCCCAAGGCTATTTTTTGGAATAGGAAAGTCAAAAAGAGCACTTAGTGAGGGAACAATATCTGCCTGTTGTATTCGTCTGAAATAGTTAAAATCAGAGTTCTCGGGAACTGGGGTCTTATATTGCAAGCCGAGATCATGTTTGAAGCGAGGCGAAAGGAATGCCAGACCTGCTGAAGTCTCGCCTGACGACGAACCGCCATGATTTCCTGCCTCGTTCATGCCATGGTCGCCGGCGACAATGAGCAAACTGTTATCGTCCAGACTATCAAAGAGTTTTTGTATGATTGAGTCCATTTCCCGTTGTTTTGGCGGCATATTTGGGCTTTCTGGACCGCCCTTATGGCCAATATGATCCAATCCCAGGTAATGAAGTATAAGTACATCCCATTTCGATTTTTCGCGTAGTTCTTGATCCACATGACGAGTCACGTTATTATCGACCTCGGTGAAGTCAGAAACAAAGAAGCTAGCAGTTCCATCTGTTTTATCAAATAGTCCTGGGAAGAGCTTGATCCACGTGTCGTCGCCAAACATATGGAATATTTTACCTTTTCTTTTCATTTGTAGAAGCCAACTATCTTGACCCGCCAGAGTACTTGAAGTATCGGATTCTGCAATATTAAGAATTGCATCGAGAAAGTTCGGGGTAGAACCGGTGGTGAGGCCTTTAATCCGGGGAAGAGTGACAGTTGGTGGGGTTGAATGGGCCGTAAATGGGATTCCATAGCCATCATTAATCAATTGATGCAATTGTTGAAAGTGAGAATGTTCTGAAAACATAAAATCACTTCGTAAAGCATCTATTATTACGAATATGAGTTTATTGAATCTCGGATCAGGGAAATGGTCATCATGATAAATGCCATTGCCAGGCAAAACGAGCTTTTTAGGAAAAAACCCTCGACCAAAATATACAAATCCAACCAATTGTAACACCAGAACAATTGGAATCGAGATCCATTTCAATCCCACCATCCCAAATTATCGGTTCGGGGATTCTGGTATAGATTTTCGGTAATGTCCGGTTAAAACGGTGTTTCGACATGTTGATCCCAAACATTTACTTACGCCGTAAGTTACACGCCGCCAAACTGTATAAAAGCTGGAGGACATGATGACTATTACTTCTATACCGGAAGATGAGTCGATATCAGTGAGTCGTAATAATCAAGGTGGTGGATATTCCGACCGTTCTCGAACTTATTCTCATACTCGTACCAATTCATCATCATCATCGGCGTCTAGTCAAGTGACTTCGCCCATACTTCCTGTACATCCAGGACTTCCATTGACCAGATCATTATCTGATTCTCAAAGTGATAGTTCTGGTAGTCAACATCAGAAATTGCAATACCAATATACTGTATCGGAAGCAGCGGCTGCAGCGGCTTTGAAGAATGTCAATAGTATCCAGATATCAAGTACCAACAGACCCCATGATGATGAAACGTCTTCTTCTGGTTCCTCGATACATCATCATACAAACAAATTTAGTAATGTTGCTGCTTCAGCAGCAGCATTTGCAGCCCGACCAAAGGAAAGTGCCTTGACCAAGGCCAAAATGTTTGCTCGTCAAGCCACTAAACAACATTCCCCATCCAGTTCAAGCTCCAAAAAGAAAGGCGGTATGGACTTGACAATCCAAACAACAATCCCATTACCGTCAAGACCCTCGTTGTCGGAAAGATCACCGTTATCGCGTCCTTCTCGAGAATTAGAACGCATCGCTTCTTTAGGCTCGTTGACTACATTGGTGCCTGGTGCATCAATAAGTCGAGACGGCGAAAAGTCTCATAAACATCATATATCCTTTAGGTCTCGAAAAGATAACCATGGTGGGGTGGTGTTATCATCTAGTTCTTCCAACTCCAAGCTGGTCTCGGAGCAAGGTAGTATCTACACATTTCACCCCTCTAGTCCAGGGATGTCTAGTTTGGACCTCAAGAACCTTGGAGGATCCAAAGAAGATCGTGACCAGATTGCAGATGACTCTTGGTCGCTATTGTGCACCAGAGTGGTGCCATTATTCACCGGAGAAGGACTACGGGTGCCTGTAGAGGATCTAAACAATCTCGTTCTGATGCATCTGAATCTCGCCATCCAGCAGGGAGGAACCGCGAGGGAAATCATGACTGAGTTTAAGGATTTTCTAAGACTAGGAATGTACAATCTAGACAACAACTTGCAATCCGTCAGCGACTCGGACTTCTTGCCCCGCCTCGCCGATATATGGCTGCATTTTTTTTCCCAGGTGGTGCCTTACCTGGAAGCAGTGTTTCTGCCTCTTCAGGTGGAGTTCGAAGGTAAAGGTAGAGTCATGTCACCGCAAGATGCTAAGGAGTTCTGGAGCATTCTTCTAGAAAAGGACAATAACCTCACCACCCGCCGCTTCATTCTTATTGGATTCCGTGATTACGTCATTATCCCCATTGCCGAAAGACTAGAGGCATTGTTGGGTCAAGTGTATCTTGATTTCGAAGCTTCAAACAAGCGGTCTTTATCTGAAACCGCGTCCCGAATACTACAATGCACCAACATCCTGGCGTCCATTCAATCTGCAGATGAGAACCAAACCAAGATCGACCATCTTCTGAAGATGCTTCGCAATAGTTGGCTGAATAGGCCCAGAACTGCAAAGGATAGGAGGGGGTTTGTGATTGGCCGGGCCGATTAAAGACCAAACCCCTCCATTTTCTCCAGCTGTTTTATAAACTCTTTATCAAGTTCCTTGGCTGCAATCACTTTTTGTTCTTTGCGTAACCGATTTACGACCGATTGTGAAGGAGCTGGACTCCTCTTTTCGGGATATAACGAGTCCAAAGATTCGTGGTCCAACTGCGCTCTCAGTACAGAATCCTTAACCTTCTGAGACTTCACTGTACTTTTCTTCACCACCCTTGTCACTCTCCTACTGTTGTTGGCCTGCCGTTTGACCGGCGTTGGCTTTGAAGCTCGTTTGGCCATTTTGCAGTGGTTGGGAGAAGCTAAGGAAATTTCAGACAAAAAAAAATTTATTTATCGCGACCAACACACCAAAATGCCTTCAACGCATAATAAAGAGAAGCCGTGGGACGTAGAGGGAATCGACAAGTGGAAGGAGGAGCCGTTCCTACCTGAAGACAACAAGTCCGGAGAGCCGTTTCTGGAGGAGAGCAGTTTTGCTACTCTTTTCCCCAAGTACCGCGAGGGATATCTGCGAGAAGTGTGGGGAGATGTGACGAGGGCTCTGGACAAGTGTGGAGTTGCATGTGTGCTGGACTTGGTTGAAGGCTCTATGACTGTAAAAACGACTCGTAAGACGTTTGATCCTGCTGCGATTCTGAAGGCGCGGGATCTCATCAAGCTACTGGCCCGGAGTGTGCCATTCCCACAGGCTATCAAGATCCTGCAGGACGATATAGCATGCGACGTGGTGAAGATTGGGAATTTCGTCAATAATAAAGACCGATTTGTCAAGCGAAGACAGCGGTTGCTGGGGCCCAGTGGTAATACTCTGAAGGCGTTGGAGTTGTTGACGCAGTGCTATATCTTGGTTCAAGGCAATACAGTGGCAGTGATGGGCCCTTATAAGGGACTGAAGGTCGCGCGTCGGATTGTAGAGGATTGTATGAAGAACGTGCATCCGATATATCATATCAAGGAGCTGATGATCAAGCGAGAACTGGCCCAAAAGCCGGAGCTGGCCAACGAGGACTGGAGCCGATTCCTGCCACAGTTCAAGAAGCGTAATGTTGCCCGCAAGAAGCCTGCCAAGATCAGAGATAGCAAGAACAGTAACTACACGCCATTCCCGCCTGCTCAACAGCCGCGGAAGATCGATCTGCAGATTGAGAGCGGAGAATACTTCTTGGGCAAGAAGGAAAAGGAGCAGCAGAAGCTGAACGAGAAAAGAGATAAGCGGGAAGCCGCCAAGGAGGAAAAGCAGAAGGAGCGTGCAAAGGACTTTGTGGCACCCAAGGAGGAAGTGTACAAGCCCAAGAAACGGTCAAATTCGGACGAGGACGCGGAGACCGACGTGAGCGACAAGAAGTCCAAAAAGAAGCATAAGAAGAAACCGTCTCAAGATTAATACAGGTATTTATATTATTATATTGAGTAGCTCATAAGGTTACACTCTAAAAATCATTAATCATTCATCATTCGTAGTCGCACCAAGGCCGACCGGTGCTTTTCTGATAGCCGCAGAGAGCCTTCTCAAGCCACATGCTCACGAGTCCGGCGATGACGATCCCGGTAGAGTCGCTTATGGCCACTGCGCCCATGGAGAACTCCCGCAGCTCGGGGGATACGGTCTCGGACACGAGAGCGAAGGTATTAACGTAGGCCAGTCCGCCCAGCAGGCCCTCGTAGAAAATAACAAACATCAGCAGGTAGATATTGGGGAGCAGGACGTAGAGGGACTGAAGAACGCAGAACAGAAGGTTGACGCTCTGGAGAACGGCAGGAACGTAGAGCCTGTATATTCTGAAAAAGGGCGATGAAGACCGTGATATGAATACACCCACTAGGAGCAAAGTTAGAAGCCTTCGTCAACCTTCACAGAGGCAGGAGAATAACTTACATTGATAGAGCGTTCCGTACGTGACATATGCGTCACGGTACCTGGAAAACGGCATTTGTTCTAACGGGAACAGGAGTGTGGGTGATATTCCCTGGTTTATTATATATTCGCCCACGTATACGAGACACAGCGGGATCCTAGAGGAAAAGATTAGATTCACGCAAGCGCACAAACAGTGGAAAGCCATACATGAAAGGTGTCACCAAGGGCCGCAGTCTGTCGATCGTCGTCGAGAATGACAACTTGTGTGGGGCGAGTTCTTCTGCGACTGTGTCATCCGTAGAGCCGACTGCATGGTACTTGAGTCCAGTCGATATCGGTGTATCTGGCACAGGGAGAAGGAGAGCATATGTCAAGATGAAACAATATGGGACTAGACTGAATGAGATAAGCGCAGTGCGGGTCGAAAGGCCAATCCAAGTGGTCAGCACCAGGAAAGCAAAACTTCCCACAAGCCCTGCAGCACCAGTGCCGGAGCTGAACCCTGCAAGGGCCCAATGGTTATAGAAATGGGTAAGCTGTAGAAACGAGACCTCTCCGAATCCCGAAGATAATGATGCCAGCACGATTCCAAGCAACTTAAACGGCAAAGCTTGCGAAAATGCTATAATCAGCATTCCAAAGAAACTCAAACCAATCAATATTCCCAAACGGACTCGATATGGAATCATATGGATATAGAATGGAGCTGTTATCTTTGCAGTAAACCCCGGCAAAACGTCTGCCAACAAGACAATTGCCTTAGGGGCCTCTGGACCAACCAAATCAATAGCAGCAGATAGAATCACCACATATAAAACATTATTTATAAGACCAAATATCCAAAAACTCAAGAAAGTCCGGCCAACCATCGTCAACATTATTCTGTGGAGGGGCAGTTTTGCGGAGTTAAATCATCGCAATACGGGTTTAAGAACCTTTAATACTTGAGACTGAGGGGTTTTTTTCGGCATGACATCCACCATTCCGTCCGAGAAGGATAGAAAGTATGATCGACAGATCCGATTATGGGCGGAGTCGGGACAGGAGGATCTGGAGAAGTCTCATGTTGCATTGGTGGGGGCTACAGTGACAGGATGTGAGCTGGCAAAGAATCTGGTATTACCAGGAATTGGACATTTGACTATCATTGATGGTCGACCGGTCAATGAGAATGATCTTGAAACAAACTTTTTTCTTGAGGAATCCAGTATTGGCAAGTCAAGAGCCAGTGAAACGGAACGATTGTTGAAAGAGTTAAATCCTGATATTGTCACTAGTCATGATATCCGAGATCTTCAGGAGATTATACAAGAAGAAAAGGACGATTATTGGTATAAATTCGACCTTGTTATAGTCGGAAAGTTAATGGATGGCATTGGGTATCTTTCCAGCCGATTGCATGATCAAAAAATCCCTATGGTGATTGTGGATTCTATGGGATATTATGGATATCTTCGGATCTGCGTCAATAATTTTAAAGGTAAGTTGGTTTGACGAAGGAGAAAGAAATGGTAAATATATATTGGAAAATCCCTAACTGAAAACCCCCATTTAAAGTGATTGAAACACACCCGGAATCTTTGGTACAATTGAGACTTACAAAGCCTTGGCCAGAACTTGAAGCCTTCGCAGATTCATATAATCTGGAGACCCTTGAACCCAGTGATCATGCCCATGTTCCATTTGTGGTTATTCTTCTAAAGTATCTGAAAATCTGGAAGAAAGATCATGATCATCAAATCCCGAAAACAGCACAGGAAAAGAAAGAATTCAGGCAACTTGTGAATTCCGGCAGAAGATCAGGCGACGATGAGAACTTCGATCAAGCCATAGCGTCAATATGGCGCATTGCAGAACCAGATGACTCTTCCTCTCCCCCAGATATCGCGGCTATGCTACGCATCAGCGAAGAGAATGTGATCAATACACGCGAGCCATTCTGGTGTCTCGTTTATGCTCTCCATCTATTCTATAGACAATACTTAGCTGTCCCTCTGGCAGGGGTCCTGCCTGACATGAAGGCCGATACCAAAGGTTACGTGGGCTTGCAGACCATATACCGCGATAAAGCGGAAAAAGACTTGTCCATTTTCCGGCAAATGTATGCGGATATTGAAGAACGATACTGTCAGGGTCGTGGACCATCACAGAAGCAAGTTGAAGTGTTTGCAAAGAATTCCAGGAACTTCAAATGGATTGAAGGGTCGCCGCTTGAAACTTCTCTCCCCATCGAGAAGCTTGAATGTAAGTATAAGCGAACGAACCTCGCTATTGGGTTGATGCAATGCTAAACATTTTAGATCCCGGAGATGAGCCTGACGATTTGCGCCATGTATATGTGGGGATTAGGGCCGCTGGATCTGTTGATTCTCCTCTTGATATCGAGAAGCTCACTGAACAGGCCCAAAAGCTTGTGGGCAAGGAGGAACTTCACCCGGACACCATAAAGGTTCTACAAGAAATGTAAGTCTTTCGTGGGAATCACCTGGATCGCTGCTAACAGATAATAGAGTCCGCTCAGGTACCGGGGAGTTACACAACATTGCAGCCGTGGTCGGAGGGATTGGCGCTCAAGAGGCCATCAAGTTAATTTCTAAACAGTACGTGCCGCTGGATAACACGCTAATATACGACGGGATACAGGGCAAAACTCTTCGTCTAAAGCTTTAAACATTATGCTAGCCTTTTATTTATTTCATAGATCATCAAATCCTTGAACCTGCTGAACCTTCTTTATCCGTTTCTTCTGCTGAAGAGCTTCTTTCCAGTCCTGTTCCACTTCAGATTCGTCGCTGTCGCCAACTCGCTGCGCAAACTGAGCTGCTGACTTGGCCATTGCCTTGGCTTTGCGCTTCGTCCTTCTCTCAACAGCTAGATCTTTCCTCTCAGTCTTCTCCGACCACGCCTTATTGCTACGTTGGACGATATCACGAGATCTTTTGGAACTCTTTTCTTGCTGCTGTTTTTGAAGTTCCTGCAGGCGAGACGCTTCTCGTTGAGAGTCTGCGTATGCATATTCATCGAAACTTATCTCTTCTCCGAGCCAACCATCTGTAGGGAGCTGGTCCTGTGGTAATGCTTTCAGTTCCGGCATTTTTGGTAGTCTTAACAGGTGGTATGATCTGGCCAACTCCACGAGATCCAGGTTGCCGAGTCTGAAAATCGAAGTGGCCGAATGCTTTTCATAGAATCTAATGTAAGACAGAAACGACCGTAATGCAAGATCGTGACGCGCTCTGTCGTCAAGAATCCATTTTCTCACTGACACTTCATCTAGCAGTGTCAAAGATGGTATGGCAAACTCGTCCATATGCACTTTGCGGACCTGCATGAATTCGACGTATGTCTCCTCTCTACCCTTATTCAGAAACACCAGGCCATTGCCACTGCGACCAGCCCGGCCCGCACGGCCTGCTCTATGCAGGAACACATTGGGATCTGTTGGGGGGTCAAGTTGGATAACAAGATCCACTTCTGCGATATCAATGCCTCGTGCTGCCACATCGGTGGTGAGTAAGATGCATTTGTCTGAGGAGTTTGTGAAGTTTGCCAATGTCTTATGTCGTGGTCCAGGAGGCAGTTTGCCGTGGAGGGAATACAGATGCGGTAGAGATTTGTCACCGTTGGTTAAATATGTCATTAAAGCGTAGAAAAAAGAGACCGAGGTGCAGGTTGGAAAATAGACAATCACTTTCTTGTAATCTTGTTCTTTTAGGAGATGTAGGAGTAACGGTAATTTTTGCTTGGGCTCTTCCAGAACCACGTAGGATATGTCGAGGGTGGAAGGGACCTTTTTCTGGTCTTTTCCAGAGCTCACCACTATCTTGACGGGGTTTCTGAGTCCAACCCGGACCATTTCGCCCACTGCGTCACTAATGGTAGCGGAAAACAATCCTGCACGTTTCTGTTTTGGTAACAGACTGAGGATTTTGCTGATAGTGACGTCAAACCCCAAATCCAGTAGTCGATCTGCCTCATCGAGGACAAGTGCATCCAATGCAGAGGTTCGGACGTTTGGAGAGTTTAGCAGTTCCAGCAAACGGCCTGGGGTGGCTATTAGAATGTGGGGCCGCCGACTGAGGAAGACCTTAAGATCCGCATGTGTAGGCACCGCACCTCCTATCAAAAGTTGCGCTCTAAACTTGCCTGTGGGGGCCAGTTCTATCAGGCCCTGGAGAACCTTATATATCTGTTCCGCCAATTCTCTGGTGGGTGCTATAACAATAGCGTTCATTTGCCCTGATCCTAATGCGTCGTCCAGTTTCAGGATTCTCTCCAATATAGGTATGAGAAATGCCAAAGTCTTTCCAGAACCCGTCACTGCCTCGACAACAACGTCCTTATTCTTGCAAAACAGCGGGATCACCGATGCTTGTACTGGAGTCATCTGTTGAAACCCATAAGTCTGTACTGCATCCAACCTATTTATTAACCAGACATTAGCATTTCTTCTGAAGAATAAAAACATTCTACAAAGACATACATCCAAGAACTTAAAGGAGGATCCAAATCCTTCCATTCTCGAGAAGATAATCCCTTTGACATTTGATCGATAAATATATTTTTTTCTGAATGTGCGGCGGCGGCGGCTGAAATATATTATCAGAACTTGCGTTCAAGATCACACACTTTAGATAATTTACTTCTAAAGGTGAGACAGGTAAAACGTAGACTTTGTCTGAAGGATAATTATTGAAAGAAGTATCGGTAATACGATTCGGTATAGATATATATATATATATATATATATATATATATATATATGTCATCTCTCAAAAAGGTAGGTGACCATTTCAAAAAATGAGTGTTGAAATAATAAAAATAAAATAGGATAGGAGACCATTTCGAAAACGGACTGACGGAATAATAAAAATAAGTACCAAAAGGTACAATATGCAGGAAATGGGAGAAATTTCACGTATAGCCGATGATCAAGGCTTTACCTCGACGGTTGGCGGGTCGGCATTTGATACGGGTATTTAACGGTCGGAATCATACCAAGACCATGAAGTACGACGATTGGACCAAGGAAGAGTTAATCAATCGTATCACGGAATTGGAAGGTGGGGTTATTGTTCCTACTGCAGTGACCCCCGCTTCACCGATCTCGGTGCCTTCGATCAAAAAGCGGAAGAAGGAGATTGATTTTTCCAAGTTTTCTACTCGGAAGATCGCCTTACGATTTGCATATCTTGTGAGTTTGGGTGAGTTTTATCTGTTTTGATAGCGGTTGTTCCTAATATCTGTGTCAATTAGGGCTGGGAATATAGTGGTTTGGCAGTCCAGGCAGATGAGGGGGTTCGAACAATAGAATATGAGATTCTTCGAGGATTGAAAACAGCTCGATTGATTCCCAGTTTGGAGTTGACTGATTTCGATTTCAGTAGATGTGGTCGTACCGATCGTGGGGTATCTGCCATGAGACAGGTGATATCTCTGCGAGTTCGGTCCAATCTGACCCCCGAGGAGCAGAAGGATCCTGCCAATGATGATCGGGAAATTGATTATCTTCAGATCTTGAATAGCCTTATACCATCGGATATCGCCATTTATGAGATATGCATGAATCCACCCGATGACTTTGATGCTCGTTTCAGCTGTCAATTCAGGCATTATAGGTATTATTTCTCGTGCAAGGATCTTGACATAGATCGAATGTCCAAGGCAGCATCATCTTTTGTTGGAACTCATGATTTCAGAAACTACTGCAAAGTGGATCCTTCGAAACAAATCACCAATTTCGAACGTACAATTCTCGACAGTTCAATCGAACATGAAGCGGGAGATCTATTCTATTTCAATCTCCGAGGCACTGCATTTCTATGGCATCAAGTACGATCAATGATGTCAATTCTATTCTTGGTAGGACAAGGCCATGAAGCTCCTGACATTATCGCTGAATTGCTGGATGTCCACCAAGCTTTCCCCCGTAGACCGGTATATGAGATGGCGGCCGATTTTCCGCTTGTTTTGTATGATTGTGGCTTTTCATCTGATCTAAAGTGGACTGGAGCACGTCGGCAGACTTCGTTAAGTCGCACCAAGCGAGGATTATCGAACATACGACATGAGTTATGGATGAAGGCTGCTTTGGCGGGCACAATGGAGTCGATAGTCAATGCGGTGGACCATCAGCATCCCATTCTGGCAAACGACAAGCCGTATGTTAATCTTGGCTATGGAATCGGCAAGATCACCGGTAGTTATACACCATTACGGAGCCGGCCGGTGCTGGAGGAGCCGGAAGAAATAAATAAGCGGTGGCTCATGAAGAAAAACCTCAAACTAGCCGTCCCACATAGTTAACTAGAAATAGCATGTTTGATGTAGAATAGGGAAATTCTTATGTTTCTCCTGCCAAATGGCAATCACATGCATAACCTCACTATCAAGGTCTTGACATGCCACCAACATATCCGCCAATTCCAAGATGCCCTTACCACCGATCCGTGCTTCTTCATGATTATCCTTGATATCCACATTGATCACATGCACCATTCTATTTAATTTTGCGCCTCGGTTCATGAGATCCACGCATACCGCATCGAAGCATCGTTCTTCACAAGTAAACACCACATCAAACACTTTATGATGTTCATGCCATCTTTCGGGGTGGTCTTTTATACCTCGATTCCGATCCAACATGCTCAACACTCCATTGGCTGAATATCTAACCCCGAGAAGATTAGTAAACGCCGGGATATTTCTACTAAAATGTGACATACAATCTTTGATCCCGATCCTTTAACTCTTTATACATACTATCATATGATACTCCAAAGTTATAAATGACCGGTTTATCTATACTGGGACCCGGTAATCGAACCGCAGTCCCGGTACCATATGAAGATACATTAAACCCTGCTTCTTGCAAAACTCGATGGGCCTCCATTGATCTTATATGATTAATACAAAATATATATTATTTTTATCTTATCAATTGCTTCCATACCGATTATTATTGGATGCACATACAGTGCAAAATGCCAAATTCTTTGCTGTTTCCACCATAATGCTAATTCTCCTCTACTTCCAGGTGTTGTTGGTTCCCTTCAAAAGTCTATGTTTTGGGAGATTTTTTTTTGCTTGCCCCACCTTTAAATGGTACCGCACAAATACATAACCATAAACGGTACTGAAGTTTTGGCTTGCTTTATAATACATTCAAGTTTATATTTACGTCATATCATTAGCGTAGAATCCCCAGTGCATGCAAATCGGCTTCCAGTTCATCGTCGGCTACTGGCTTCATTTCTGGAGCGGCTGGAAACCCTACATAACGACTGATACCTGCCAGAAGGGAGATTTCATAATTTGACGATAATCTTTGACGGACTTGAGTACTTCGAAGATCCGATACTCGGTATGAATATTCGGGAACCAATGCATCCATTGCTCTTCGTTCTCGATTGACTTTATACCATTCTTGTGTGGTGTCAAGAAGTAGATTGACT
Organism: Diddensiella santjacobensis; assembly: GCA_030574215.1. NCBI lineage: Eukaryota > Fungi > Ascomycota > Dipodascomycetes > Dipodascales > Trichomonascaceae > Diddensiella > Diddensiella santjacobensis. The sequence continues at coordinate 190,364 of JAJMEO010000017.1, forward strand.
CGCTCCTCACCCTTATCTTTTAAATATTGTTGATGTAATTGATCCCTTGATGCCCGGGTCTGCGTGTCAATGCATTTCCGTTGATAGTCGCGTTTTATCGTGGCCAGACGCACCTTGTCGTCCCGTAATCTCGTGATCTGTGCATATACATTCGTCAACTCCGGGTGGGTACCATCAGCACACATCTGGATCTCGGCTATATACCGATTCATCTTGTCCTCGTGCAATTGATCCCGTAATTTGGCGAAATCAATCTCTATTGTCGTCAAAAGTGCTATCGCCCGCTCTCGTTCCTCCTCTCCTTCCTGCTTCTCAACCTCTACTGGAGGAGAAACCTCCTCCTCCTCCACTACTCTCTCCTCTGTTTCGGATTTCTTTTCATTGTCATCCACCTTCAAAGTGCTTCCATGATCTTCCTCCTCCTCATCATCAGCACTAGCATGCTCCGGTGGATCAACAATAACCTCCTCAGGGGCAGAAATAATGGTTTCATTTGTATCCAACTCACTACCAGTCCTACTCCGTTTATTTGTAGCTGTGAAATGGTCAGATAACCGTCGTCGCTTCATAGATTCTGTATCTGCATTCGTCATCTCCTCCACATCTTGCGAAACCACCTGCCGAGACTCAGCATCGACCGCATCCAACCTCTCAGTCTCTGCTTCTGAGTCCTCTAGTTCACTCAACTCCGATGAATCGTCCGAGAACTTGTGATTGAGTAACGTATCGCCGTCCTGGCTAGTCGATCGAGCCCCATTTTCCTCCTGATGTATCGCCAATGCCGCCACAGGACTGGATTTGACATCCTTGGCGTCAAAATCCAGCTTGTTGCCTAAAGAAGGCGTCGAATCCACGCCATTTATCGAACTGGAAACTGTAGTCATTGCTTATCACTACTTTGTCCTTCTCCTCCAATATCCAAACCAGGGAGATAATAAATATATATAATGCACACAATCAAAGAAAATAAACTCTCCTCAAGTGTTCAAATAACAACGAAATAAACACCCCCTTCTGTCCCCCGGGGCTTAATCAACCGGCAAAATATAACCCCAAAATCTTCTACTTCTGCAAACCAAATGAAAACACAAGTTGCCAGGAACTCCCCCACCTTTTTAACAGATAGAATGCCTAGGTTTCTTCAATCAATATTCCCACTTCGTTAATCACTCTCGAAACCACACCTGGCCCGTTTGCAACGTTGGTGGATGAAAGAGAAAGATGCTGCCAACCACCAGAAATGGGAAACTGCGAACAAACCCGGCCGAAACCTTTACACACACAATCAGGGGTTACGTAAGTGATTGGTGAACTGCTGAGGTAAGCCCACGTGATGATTTCTTGGGAAGTTAGAAACGCTTATGTAAGTGATAGGGTATGGCTTAAGTAAGAAGTTGCTTTATTCAGTTTACGTAAGTGGTTGTGGATAGCTTAGCTAAGTACTTACTAACTGGCTAATTATGGGGGGTCTGCTTAGCTAATTATTTACTAAGCATCACGTGATGACTTTTTCTATCACGTGACGACTCTTCCCTTTTCCAAGTGGAAAGATTTACTGGTTATTAACGTTTCAATATCAATATAATACAATATAGTTTGTTCAATTACATGAAACTATCTACTGTAACAAGCGGGTTGTTGTTTTAGGTCTGCAATGTACTATTTATGTCGTGCGTTATCTTATGTGGGTAGCGCGTCATCGTGGACGGGAATTAATTAACCCTTAATTTGTGACTTTTGCAACCCTTCTGTGTGTGAATAGTGGTTTTTAGTGCCGACGAAATCGTAATTGTTTGTGACTTGGTTGTATCTTTATGATCCTATAGTATTTTAGGTATGTCGGGCACTGTGCTCTTAACTGGAGCTACTGGGTTTGTGGGTGCACATGTACTTGACATTCTTGTCAAGCAGCAGTATCCTGTGGTGGCCACGGTGAGGAATATTGAACAGGGGATATTATTCAAGAATCGGTATACAAATGCTCAGTTGGCTTTTGTACAAGTAGCAGATATATGTCAGGAGAATGCGTTGGATTTCATATTCAAGTTGAATCCGGGAATCCGTTATGTTATTCATCTTGCGACTACTGGCATAGATCTCAACACCATAGAGGATTATGATCGAGAATTATTCGAGCCCGCAATGCGTGCCTCAAGGAATATTATCACTGCCGTCGATAGATATGGTGATAATGTCAAGACGGTGGTGTTTGGGTCTTGTTTCGCAACCATGATGAATGATCCTCCTCGGTTCAATGACCCTAGAAAAGTATATTCTGCTCGAGATACAAACAAAATCACAAAAGAACAGGCCAGAGCAGACCCATATCATGCATATGTCGGCTCCAAAGTGTTTGCTGAAGACGCAGCCTGGAAAGCCTACTCAGACATATGCTGCGGCCGCTTCGCCATGGTGACGGTCGCTACCCCATTGGTCCTGGGCCCGCCCATAAATGATGTCACGATACACACAATGAATGACTCTCTAAAACAAGCATACGAGTTCATTAGTGATAAAGACCCTGCCACCGCCTCGGTCCGTCCCTTCCCGGTGCCGTTCTACGTGGATGTTCGAGACGCAGCCCTGGCCCATGTCAAGGCCATTCAACTGATCCCCCCTCACACAAACCGCTGGTTAATTGCCGCCAGCAATATCTCGAGTCAACAGTTCGTGGATGTGGCCCGTGAAAACTTGCCGGACCTGGCACCTCGCCTTTCTATGGGCAATCCTGGTCGCGGCGAAGAAGAGCTCTTGCAACAATGTGCTTTCGATGTATCTGATTCCGAAGACCAGGTCGGAATCAAGTATCGCAAAATGGAACAGACGGTTGCGCATCTGTATGAGAAGCTCCTGGAGCTTGAAATGTTGTCGATCTAGTTTTTTTCTCGTTTTTTGTATCCAGCTATTTATTCTTTACATCCTCATGCAATTAGGTCCGTCCAGTCAAACTGCTTGTAGAGAGCTTGGAACTGGTCTCGCAGAGAAACTTCATTTCTCCACCGACCTTGTTTTCGTATTAATAAAGGATCCACCCGCAACATGCCGCCAATTACGTCTCTAGCAAACATGTCACCGCGCGGCCAGTTTCCATCGTTCTCGACAATATGGCCAATACCACCGTTAATATTCAGCCACACATGGAAATATGGTGCCTCCTTGGCTATGCTTGACCGAAACGCAAATCGCGCAGCCCCGGCATGTTCTGCTGCCTTCTTCATGGTGTCGATAACCTTCCGGTGCGAGCTCCACTCATCAGCATTGGCCAAGATAGCTTCGCTGAAAAACCCCGCCGCGGATGACAGAATGTCATATGGTACTGGCACCGCAGTGATACAGGCATGTTTTTTGTGGGACTTAGAAACGGCGGTCTCATAAAAGATGACTCCTTTGCCCTTGTGGTTCCACATTTGAATTAAGCTCTTCATATAATTCCGCAGCTCCTCCCATTCGTCATCATCACATTCCAGTGTATTGTTATGATGGTCCATGGGTACAATAGACACTGAACCCTTTACTATGGGAGGGTCCGGGGCAAGACATAGATACACTCGTGTGGCCACAGACACAATGCTAGTACTGCTCTGCTTACCGTCTTCTATGCATAGCCAGCAATTATCGATCGCATTATTAAGCTTTCGTGTCCGCTCTATCATTTGATTTCTCAGATTGGCGTCGTTTTTATGCCGGATTTTCGACAATTGCTCTGCATTTTCCGACTGGTAGTCCTCGTCGTTACTGTAGCCGCCATCTCGGCCGATCTGTTCAGCTGCTTTGACATCCATGCGCTCTCCTTGACGGCGACTATTGATTTCCTCCCTTACCATATCCTGTATACTTGGATCAGCGTCTTTAGCATCGTCCTTTATCGATTCCACATTGCTGAATCGACTATCAATAACTTTAATGTTTCTGTTCGGCTTGTCATCATCAACCACCGCCTCATTCTGTAAACTCTCGTATTCCTTCCTTAAAGTATCCAGATCATCGTCATTTTTCAACTCTGCTCGTAGAATAGCTGCTTTCAACTTATTAAGCTTCGTCAACTTGGATGACTCGTCATCTTCCGGAGGAGCCAGTTCCTCAAACTTTTCATAGTAATTGCCAGTCTCGGTGGCCACGACCCATTCTCCTTCCTCTTCATCACTTGAATCTGGTTCTTCCACTAGCTTTCGTTTCCGAGGTGGAGATCGACTCCGATCGTCGTCACTGTACCGTTGCCGCCTTGAAGTGCTGCTACTACTATGATGATGATGATGATGACGATGACTATGCGAGCGATGAGACCCGTCACCGGATCTATACGATCTACTGCTGCTATGCGAAGAGTGGTGTGAATTTGAAGGCATTGAATATTGGAAAATGTGCGGCGGGCGGAGGTTAGGAAGAACTTACGAAGAAGAAACATCGCATCCGGATGCCAAAATACTGGTGCAAGACCTGCAAGCTTGTATGTAAAGATTATGATTATTATTACGATTGGTTGTTAAATGGATTATTATTAGTTTGTAGAAGATACTAAGCTTGGGCGTTCTCAGCATGAAGCTTCGTGGCGTCATAAAAACTCTGTTGAACGGCATTTACGAACTATCCATAGAGAGAACATAGATCAGAAACGACAAGAACGACAAGCAGCAGAGACGCTTAAACATATAGATGCACAGCTTTCATCGGGATCTGCCCCCAGGAAACATGCCCAATCACCACCTCGTAAATCGGCACCAAAGACATCATCATCATCATCGTTCTATGAATCGTCAGCGCCTACTAATAGTGCTAATGCATTACCGTTGAGTGCAGAAGATGCTACAATCCCGGTAACAATCCCGGTAAAGAAGAGAAATTATGAAAAATCTAAAGACCATACCTTAGATAGTTGGCAACTGGAAGAAAAGGTGTATGAAGTTGATGAAGAAACACCAATCAAACAGGAACCAAATACAAGCTTATTCAAGAAACGTAAAAAGATTGGACAGAAGGAATAATTAATATAAACACTATGTACAGAGTAATGAATAACTTATGCAGAAAGAAGAAGAACAAGAAAACAAAACAATCATCAAGTATATTCACGGCTTTGACCTCGTACAAGTTCAAGCAATTTCCAGCCGTGAGTTTCATCATTATCCATCTCCTCCGGTATACGAGTGATGACCATTGCATAAGTGCTCATTTGGATATGATCTTCCATCCCAGCGGCGATCTCGTCACTCTTGATTTTACGGTACAAATGCACTTCCTGAGCTCGGCAGCCAATTACAAACACCGGGACATCTGAAGGGGAAAGTAGTTTGGAACTGAGGATATCGACACCTCGGATATCCAACACTCTTCCTGCTGAGTAAAGTCCTTGATCTTGGTATTGTTTTGCAGATTGGGCCCAGATATTGTAGGGCGCTTCTGAAAGCCATTGTTTCAAAACACCGGAATCACCTTTTACATAGGCATCCAGCACTTCAGGGAGAATGTATTGTCTAATCTCCTTGAGGAATTCCTCCTGATTGAAATTGGGGTCCATGTTCTTAAACATACGAACCACTCGAGCACTTTCAGTCTCATTGAAGAAAGATCCGATTTTCTCCGTCACAGATCGTACAGAGGAAACCAACCCATTCTCAGATTCATCATACATGAGACGAAGATCCGAAAGTCGTTTTCCCAACGCACTTTGCTCGAAATCCTTGGACCAATTCTTGTCGGGCTTTGCAGTATCATGCATCACCACATTCTGACCGGCTTCAGGATTCGACTTCACATACTTTACATTTCCACGTTTCTTTTCCTCCAATTCCCGTCGTTTCCGACGTGCCTCCTTCTCCTCAAACCCGCCATATCGCATACTACTGCCGTCGTCAATCACATCCTTGACATTTTTGTATAACTCCGTCTGTCGGATTGGCTCAGTGGCCTTATCCACAGATTCAGCCGTCTTATGAACCGCCTCTCGAGTGGACTTGACCAAAGTCGAGTCCCAGGCAACTGAAGCAGCACTTCCAACCACTTTACCAGCCTTCTTCAACCCTCTTCCAGTGGCGGAAGAAGCAGTGGACGTACCACTTCGGGCCTTATCCAAAGCCTCCTTGGCTCTTTTGTACGCGCCACTTTCGGCCATTCGACCAGTTTCATCCTGAAGTGCCTTGATATTGCTTTGCAACTCTTTACTCTTACTCCATTCTTGCTTGAAAGTGTCCACAAACACCTGAAACGGCGTCTTGTCACTATTCAACATTCGATAGGTCTGAAATGAAGCACTACTTTGCACTAATATCCTCCTTTCCATGCCTATAGACCCGGATCGAGTCATAGACCCCGCTACTCGTCGGCCTGCCAGTCTCAACATTGTCCTTCCTCCAACTCTCACAAAAAAATGGTTCCCTCTATATATATCCTTGACAGAAAAAAAACCCCCTTGATTCAATATTCGAAATCGGGCTTTCTAAGTCTCAAATTACCGTCTGTTGGAGGCACTCAAAAAAATTATGTCGGAGTGAATTTTTCTGGTTGTGGGAGAGGAAAACTCGTTTACATATCGGGGTTGGTGCCTATAAACTTTATACGCAGGACTTGTACTATATAAAAGACACCACGCCCCCCTTGAAAACGGAGGCGACAGATACAAGTGAGGTGAATATTGGAGAATCGTGTTATGGAAATGCCAATATTGGTTGAAGGTAGAAAACAAGATTATACACGTAATAGGACCTGGAGAATAGTAAAGAGAGACGGAAAAAGCGTGTTCTGTGGAGGGAAATCCTTTAGGATATAATGTTTGGACCTGGTAATGGGGATAAAAAGGTAGGTGATGGTACCATGACTGAACCGATATTGGCTCATGACCGACCATTGGCGCAATATTCAGTCAAATCATCAAACAACTTCCGCTCTCTACGGAAAGAACAACGTGGGTATTTGAAGGCCAAAAAACCCAAACTATCCCAAGGTCATCGACCTATGGATACGATGGGTGTGACAGTTGGTTCTACCATTGGTGGCGTTGGTCCCAGATCAAGTGTTATAAGTCATGGCGCCTTTGATGCTTATTCCAATGATAGACTCAAAGTCACGACGCCAGTGGGTCGTCCTATTAGATCCTCTTCATCATCTTGGGCTACACCTATAATGCCGCTACCGGAGACTGGAATGCCGCGGATGATCCAACTACGTAAAATCCAAAGAGATGAGCTGATAGACGAGCGGCCTGGGCTGACATTACGAATAGATGATGAGCGCATGTGGCGCGTTTTTTGTGGTACTACGGAGCTGGAGCAGTTTGCAGTGTCGGAGCCGCTAATCAGGAGATTGCGGTATACCCGGTCAGGAAGTATATGGATCCGTAGTGTTCGGTCGATCAGAGCAGCTTCCAATACATCGATATATGACTTACGGGGGCTTAGCGAGGTGGCATACGTCAATTTCATAGCCGCTCTGGAGACCCGGATTAATATAGACGTGGAAGAGTTTCTCGACGCAGCATTGCAAAAAGAAAGAGATCGTCTGGCGGAAAGCATCAGGCGATTCAAGACTATTTCGACCAAACTGGCTCAATCCGATAATGGCTATGTTCGACCACGCATAGCAGATGGCTATAGCAAACCGACCCCAATTCCGAGCCCCAGCTTTGCTGCAGACTTTTATCAAAGCTCTGGGCCATATGGCAATTACAAGAAATCCACTGAGCCGCCATTGCCACCGCCATCGATAGCATCGACGCCAACCCCGCGACGAGTGAGCAAGACGATTGTAAAAGAACAACCACCACCAGAGGAAGAGGTAGACGAGGATCTTATGTCGGACCGTGAAATGACATATCTGTTTGACGACCAGAAAATGGTGACTCTGTCCGCAAAGGATTTACGGCGATTCAGTCCCGGCCAGCTGCTGAATGACATGCTGATAAACTTTTGTCTTAAGCTCATTTATCAGAACCTGGCTCGTACAAATCCCGAAGTCGCCAAAACGACCCATATATTCAATACTTATCTATTTACGCGGTTGGCGGGCGAGGTGTTTCGAAGCGAAAACCAAAGCTGGGCAGCAGTCAAGGCGTGGACGGCAAAAATCAACATTTTTGACATGAAGTATGTTGTTGTGCCGATGCACAGACATGAGCATGTACACTGGAACGTGGCGGTGATCTATAATTTGCCGTCATTGAACGAGTATGCCACTGGAGAGACTATTGTCGCCGACCCCAATGCGCGGCGAACCCGAGGCACAGGCCTCAAAGTGCGAGACGGGCCCATTATATTTGTTATGGACTCGCTGCCGCATCGGTCGGAAGAGGAGCTTAACAACCATTTAAAGGAGTTTATCATGGGCGAGGCTCGCGACAAGTTGGGCATTGAATTGTCCAAGAGTTCGATTCGTACCATGGTAGTGGACACTCCGAAACAAACAAACTGGGTCGACTGTGGAATCTTCCTGTTGCATTACGTCGATAGGTTTCTCCATTGTCCGGAGGAGTTTGTCAGGCTCTTCCTTTCTACTTCATTTGACGATGCCAAAAACCTCAAGAAACTATGGCATCGTCAAGATATCCCCCATAAACGGGCCTCATTAGCGCATCATGTCAAGAAAACCATTCATTGGAATGACAAAATTGAGTCGCCAGATGAACAAATGCCCTCAGCCGGCAACTCATCTATGAATCTGCCTTCGAATGACGGTTCTGGCACCGATTCCACAACTCCTAAACGAGACAACGACTCCGGCACCGCAGCCGCGGCCGCCGACGAGGGCGACGAGGGCGACGACGAAGATATGTTTATTGTCGAAGAACGAGTGCTGGGCGACACTCCCCGACGACCAAGAAGAAAACACAAATCTTAAACCATTGCATGTATACATTGTATCTATTTATTTATATCGAAAGCATCATTTTATTACGTCTTGGTGTAATTTTCTAGGTCTCTTCATTGACCGTGTCAGAGTAAGCTAGAACTGCCTGACTATTTGTTGGCAAATTGATGCTGCTAGCGAGCTGCAGTCGGTATGAAAGCTCCACATGACGTACATGAGCTGCAGCTAGTAGCTGCTAACTTCTGTCAGACTCAAAAGTCTTCTGAGCGAAGATTGCGAATTCAAGCTCATCACTTACATCCAAGTAGCCGTCTATTCATCATATTTCATTTCAGAAAATATCACGTGATGACAATAAAATAGACTCCGCGGGCCCTGAGTTACTTTAGGCCAAAATAACAGACCGAGCTTCTACACTAATGTCCGCCAGGGTCCCTCGGGGCGGGCGGCGGGGGGTCTCGCTCGCGTCGCACCGTCCCAAGACTCCACCTCTCTGGGACTCAGCGTGGGACTCAGCGTGGGACTCAGCGTGGGACTCAGCGTGGGACTCAGCGTGGGACTCAGCGTGAGACTCAGCGTGGGACAGTGGGACTCACTGATTTAGAACGGCGAAATCTGACTTGTACCATAACTCAGCTGCTGGAGCCACAACGTTTAATGGAGTTCTGTAGACATGTCCAAGTTGTACGGATGAAGAGGCAGTATACAGTTTATATATCTCAATGATTTATAGTTAGGATCTTATATTATTCTCCTCATCATACTGGTATAGATTCCAGTCTCCATAGCTCTGAAGTCACGTGCAGGGTAAGGGCAATCATCAGGAGTATATAAGCGTGCGATCCTCCCAACTTTTTTCTGTTCTGTAAATTTTTTTTAATCTCCCCCCTGAGGGCTTCTTCTGTGGTGGGATCAACTTAGTGCGTAGGCGAAGGTTATCTTATCTATGGTTAATTTTTCACCGAATGTGGAGATGGTGATATAATGAAGATGTATCGATTGTTGGCGTGTTTGACGATTTGATGATTTGAATATTGCTTGATGGTGTCCTTGTTACTGTATACCCCCTTTGTGTTTGTGTGTCTGTTCATGCCATTGTAGGCGTCGTTTTTGATGGCGGTCTTATCTGATTGTTGATCGATGGATGAAAGATGATGAGTTTTGATACCGATGTTTTAATACCCAATCTGTTAATTGCGATACGCTTGAAGATTACCACCCCCTTGTTATATGATCAACGCCAATGTTTTTTTTAGGTTGTCAATGATGTTGAACTGTTTACATGAGTGTTGATGAATGTGTTGATGTCAAATTCAGGTCAAGTTTTCGATTTCTATGTGTTTGTTAATTAGTTATGTATTTTCTATACTAAACTTTATTGCGGTTATCGTGTCATTGTAGAAGAAAATTGTAAGTGGTGTTGTCGTAGGTTCTTTCTACACACTTTTTTGTTTGCAAATTTCCCATAATCACAACCCCAGGCATTCCCCACAGCCCTTGAATAGGTCTGTGATTAATTAATTGTTTGTCTGGATCTACTTTGGCTTGTGATCGATTTTCCAAAGTTTGTTTTAACGCGGAGGAGGTGTCTATTCGTAGGAGGGGGTGTTTTGTAAGAAAAAAATTGGCATCAGATTGAATCTTCATCTATCAGAGACAGAACCATCATCAATCGACTTGCATTCACTCTTTAATACCGGCAGATTCACCGGCCACTGGCTGTGATATATATATATAATTTTGGTTATCCCAATCTTGAAACGAAACGGATTGGTCGGTATGCGGTTTTTCATTTCAGCTGATGCGATATCTGAAACTAACATTAGAAGGTAGATGTCTTCGGCAGTGGAAAATGGACTGGCAGAACTGCCAATAAGCTATCCAGTATTGGAAGGCGAACATGAGGAGGGTATCAGGGATACGGTCTCCGGCAGCCAGACTCCAGCCGCGAACGCTTCATCGGCAACTCAGGTCGGAAGACCGAGTATTGACTTTGACGATGATCCGGAGCTATATGGGCTCCGGCGTAGTCGCCGTGCACATGTGCCTCCAGAGCGGTTTCATGTGGAGGAGAAACGGTCCAAATACGCCGAGAGTAGCGATGATGATAGCACTCATGGCGGCAGATCGAAGCGGAAAAAGAAGCTCGCTAGAGGCCGCCCAAGACGTGACTATGATGACGATGATGAGCAAGACTCGGCCATGGTTGACGCGGATGAAGACTCCGGGCTTGGAGAAGAAGACGACGACGAAGATGGTGAAGAAGATGACTTCTACTCAACATCTAAACGTGCACGGGCCAAGGAAAAGTCAATTGCAAGCAAGCGGCGCAAGATTAAAAAGCGATTGATGGGTGGGGATGGAGATGAAGACGAAGGCGACGTCAGCTCATACGCAGCCCAGATGCGGTTCTCAACACGAAACAGTAAAGTCGTCAACTATAATATCGATAACGATGATGAGGACTTTGAGGACCAGGTAGTATATAAACCTACCGATGCCGGTTACTACGAGGTGCCGGAAGTGTCGAACGAACCTGTGGATGCAATTGAAACCATTTTGGATCACGAAGTGATCAAAGACGACCCGGCAGTAGATCCAAAGGACCCTAAGAATGGGCTCCGTTACCATGTCAAATGGGCCGGATACTCACACCTGCATAATACTTGGGAAACTTACGATTTCCTGAAACAATACAAGGGCTTTAAGCGGCTCGATAACTACATCAAGCAATATGTACTGTTTGACCAGGAGGTCCGTGACGACCCTACAACCACCCAGGAGGATATTGAGGCTATGGATATCGAGCGCGAACGCCGACATGACCAATACTTAGAGTTCAAGACTGTAGAGCGCATCATCACTTCGCAGCGCATAGCAGGCGAGGACGGAAAGACTAAATTGCAGTATCTGATCAAGTGGAAACGTCTTTACTATGACGATTGCACATGGGAAGACGCCGAAGAGATCGCAAATATAGCGAGCAAACAGGTGGACGCTTTCCAGAACCGTGTGTCAAGCAAAATATCCCCCAGTTATAGTGTGCACTACGCCAATAATAACCGCCCTCGGTTCGAGAAGCTGAGCGAACAGCCGTCGTTTGTGAAAAATGGCGAGCTGCGAGACTTTCAGCTGACGGGTCTCAACTGGATGGCATTCTTGTGGTCGCGGAATGAAAATGGGATTCTCGCCGATGAGATGGGACTCGGTAAGACAGTACAGACAGTGGCCTTTTTGTCATGGCTGATTTATGCCCGGAAACAGAATGGTCCGTTTCTGGTCGTGGTACCGCTATCGACTGTGCCAGCATGGCAAGAGACTTTGGACTTGTGGGCACCAGATTTGAACTATATTGTGTATCTTGGAAATACAAAGGCGCGGTCAACAATCCGAAATTTCGAGTTTTATGCCAATAATAATGCCAGTACCAAGAAACCAAAGTTCAATATCCTGCTTACCACTTATGAGTATATTCTCAAGGACAAGTCTGAGCTGGGGGCTGTCAAGTGGCAATTTTTGGCAGTTGACGAGGCTCATAGGCTGAAAAACGCAGAGTCTGCGCTGTACGAGTCGCTACGGGACTTTAAAGTCAATAACCGCCTTCTCATCACTGGTACCCCTCTGCAGAACAATATTAAGGAGCTGGCAGCGTTGGTAGATTTCCTGATGCCAGGTCAATTGAATATCGATCAGGAGATTGATTTTGAGCAGCCCGACGATGTCCAGGAAGAGTATATCCGGGATCTGCACAAGCGGCTGCAACCGTTTATTCTCCGGAGACTCAAGAAAGATGTCGAAAAGTCTCTGCCGTCCAAAACAGAACGCATTTTGCGGGTGGAGTTGTCAGACATGCAGACCGAGTACTACAAGAACATCATTGCGAGAAATTACAGTGCTTTGAACGCCGGTGGTACCAGCTCGACGCAGATGAGTCTGCTGAATGTCATGGTGGAGCTCAAGAAGGCCAGTAATCATCCCTATTTGTTCCCCAACGCTGAGAACCAGTACTTCACGTCTCTCGGAGACAAGGCCACCTCTACAAATACGCGAGAGAATCTGCTTCGTGGCATGATTATGAACTCAGGCAAAATGGTACTGCTGGACAAGCTGCTTGGTCGACTCCGCAAAGACGGCCACCGGGTGCTGATTTTTAGTCAGATGGTTAGGATGCTTGACATTCTTGCCGATTATCTGTCCATCAAGGGCCTACCGTTCCAGAGACTCGATGGCACAGTGCCGGCAGCCACTCGCCGCATATCCATCGACCATTTCAATGCGCCAGACTCGCCTGATTTTGTGTTTCTGCTTAGTACTCGGGCCGGTGGGTTGGGAATCAATCTTATGACTGCAGACACGGTGATCATTTTTGACTCGGATTGGAACCCGCAAGCAGATTTGCAAGCTATGGCACGTGCTCATCGAATTGGCCAGAAGAATCATGTTATGGTATACCGATTCGTGGCTAAAGACACTGTGGAAGAACAAGTGCTTGAGCGGGCTCGAAAGAAGATGATTCTTGAATATGCCATTATCTCTCTCGGTATCACTGACAAAGGTACGTCGAAGAAGACAGATCCTTCTGCGTCCGAGCTGAGCGAGATCCTCAAGTTCGGGGCTGGCAACATGTTTAAAGCATCAAACAATCAAAAGAAGCTCGAGGATCTTAATCTTGACGATGTGTTAGATCATGCAGAGAACCATGTCACGACACCGGACTTGGGAGAGTCACATCTGGGAGGTGAAGAGTTTCTCAAGCAGTTTGAGGTCACTGACTACAAAGCGGATGTTACTTGGGATGATATCATTCCCGTCGAAGAACTTGAGAAGATTAAGGCCGAGGAGAAGAAACGTCAGGATGAAGAGTTTTTGCAGGAGCAAATCAGCATGTTTAGCAAGCGGCGTGCTGTGCTCAAAGCGGAGCAGGGGATCAGCAATACTGAGGACGATGATGATGACGAGAGCTCTCGCACAAAGAAGCGCGTCACTGCCGGCAGTCGCGGTGGCGGTGTTTCTAAGGGCAAGAAAGAAGAGGCGAATGGCAATCTGAACCCCAGCGAAATTTCCGAACGGGAGCTGCGGGGACTTTACAAGGCCATTTTGCGGTATGGCGATGTCAGCACCATGTGGGATAAGCTGTTCAGTGATGGTACGTTGTCGAACCGCAAGCCGGAGCTAATCAAGAGTGCATACCGTGACTTGGTGTCTATAAGTGAGCAGGAGACCAAGAAGGAGCTTGAGCGGCGGGCGGCACTTCAAGCCAAGGAAGAGCAGGAGGCCAAGGATGATACTGTACCAAAGGTGAGTAACTATCTACTGAAGCGCAAAGAGAAGAAAGCGATTCTGTTTGAGTACAAAGGGGTCAAGAGTTTGAATGCAGAGTTGATTCTGCAGAGGCCAACGGACATGAAGCTTATACGCGACAGCATACCGGCAGATAAGCCGCTGGAGTATCGCATTGCCAAGCCCATCAAGGGTGTGCATGGATGGACGTGTGCCTGGAGCGAAGAGGAAGATGCCAAGCTGCTGGTGGGTGTTTACAAGTACGGCTATGGCGCCTGGGCATTGATTCGAGACGATCCCATGCTCGGTATGGGCGACAAGCTGTTTCTGGAGGAGCACAGAGTAGAAAAGAAGCAAGAACGTGCAGCAGCCACTACTACTGCTGAAACCCCTGCTGCTACTGCGGCGGCGGTTGCGGCGGCGGCGGCGGCGAAAGAGGAGGATGCCAAGAAAGAAAAGGTCGGGCCCAAGATGCCGGGTGCGGTTCATTTGTGTCGTCGCGTTGATTATCTTGTGACTGTTTTACGAGATGAGCCGGATGAAACACATGACGAGCAGGCTACCAATGGACAACCAGCGGCAAAGCGCAAGGTAGCCAAGCGACCCATGAGACCCATTGCCATCAAGCCCGAACCTCAGACAGCGTCATCTTCAATCAAGAAAGGTTCTCCGGCGCCTGGTGCATCCACAGCAGCATCCGCAGCAGCAGCAGCAGCCAATAGTTCGCCCAAGGTCAATGGCAAAGCTTCGGTCAAGACTCAAGAAGATGAGGAGTATAGTGAATACTCAAGTATGGATGAATCCACATGCAAAGCATCATTACATCCCATTCGACATTCATTACGACGTCTTAAGAAAGGCAATCAAGGCATGGATAGGGCAGCATTTGCAGGATTACTCAAGAAAGAGCTATTTACAGTGGGAGACTTCATAGATCAGGAACTCAACAAAGTCCCTGATCCCCTACGAAAGGAAAAACTACGCAAACATCTATGGGCTTTCGCAAGCTACTTCTGGCCAGTAAGAGTGCCATCAGCCAAAATCATGGCCATGTACTATAAAAAGAAGAAGCTCGACCGAGATGA
The DNA here is from genome assembly GCA_030574215.1 of Diddensiella santjacobensis. NCBI lineage: Eukaryota > Fungi > Ascomycota > Dipodascomycetes > Dipodascales > Trichomonascaceae > Diddensiella > Diddensiella santjacobensis. The sequence goes on from JAJMEO010000017.1 coordinate 205,525, forward strand.
AGAGAAAGCGAAAATCGCCACCTAGTACGTGTCCTTAATATAATTGTATATAAATATTTTTGGTTTTGTCCCAGCAGGGGTTAGGGGACGTAACCGGCCCAACGTGCAGGTGCTCGAACATAACTGAGAGCCAGAAAATCTTGGAAAAGATTTTTTTTTCTCTTTTTTAGATAAAAAAAATCAAATTGTTTTAGACGCCGGTGAGGAATCTATATACAGACAAAAAGCCCTTCAAAAAAAAGCATAAAATATAAAAATCTATTATTCTTGGTATATACCTGAGAGTTATTGGAATTGGTTTGAGTGCTGATATCTGATAATTGACGATATAGATCCCAAAAAGTCCAAAAACAACAAAAAGTTTGTTAATATGTCTGCCGACGCTTCTGTTGCTGCTGCCGAGAAGGCTCTTGAGAAGCTTGCTCTGGATGCTCCTGAAACTGAGGCTTCTGGCGCTGTGACCAGTGCTGCCCCCACCGAGGAATCCTCCACTGGTGCCACCACCACCACCACCACCACTCTTTCCAATGAGGAGGCGGCTGCCGCTGCCACTGCGGCCGGAGCCGCGGCGGTGTCGAATGCTGCTGCTGCCAATAGTGCATCTTTGTATGTTGGAGAATTGGATCCATCGGTGACTGAAGCCATGTTGTTTGAGATCTTCAATCAGATTGGACCTGTTGCGTCCATTCGAGTGTGTCGTGATGCCGTCACTAGACGCTCATTGGGTTATGCCTATATTAATTTCCATAATACCGGCGATGGTGAACGTGCTCTGGAAGAACTCAATTATGCGCCCATTAAAGGTCGTGCATGCCGAATCATGTGGTCGCAAAGAGATCCCTCTTTGAGACGAAACGGTGCTGGAAACATCTTCATTAAGAATTTGGACCCTGCCATTGATAATAAGGCTCTTCATGATACCTTCTCTGCGTTTGGAAATATCTTGTCTTGTAAGATCGCTACAGACGACTTTGGTCAATCCAAGGGTTATGGATTTGTGCACTATGAAAGCCCCGAATCCGCCGAATCCGCCATTAAGCACGTCGACGGAATGTTGTTGAACGACAAAAAAGTGTATGTTGGAATGCATATTGCCAAACAAGACCGTCAATCCAAGGCCGAGCAGATGAGAGCCGAATTCACCAACATTTATGTCAAGAATCTGGACACGGAAACGACTCAACAAATGTTTGAGGACATGTTCACAAAATATGGCCCCATCACCTCTGCATCTCTATCCATTGATGAGGAAGGCAAGTCCAAGGGCTTTGGATTCGTCAACTATGAGACCCATGAGGCTGCCGCCAAGGCAGTGGATGAACTGAACGACAAGGAGCTTGTGGAAGGCAGTGGCCGAAAGCTCTATGTGGGACGGGCCCAAAAGAAGTATGAGCGTGAAGAAGAGCTCAAAAAGCAGTACGAAGCTGCCCGATTGGAAAAACTTAACAAGTACCAAGGTGTCAACCTTTACATCAAAAATCTCGACGATTCTGTTGATGACGACAAGCTCCGTGAAGCATTCGCTGTCCACGGCACTATCACCAGCGCCAAGGTCATGACCGAGGAGACAGGCAAGTCCAAGGGCTTTGGATTTGTGTGTTTCTCTTCACCCGAAGAAGCCACCAAGGCCGTCACGGAGATGAACCAAAAAATGATTGCCGGCAAGCCATTGTACGTGGCACTGGCCCAGCGAAAGGACGTGCGACGAAGCCAACTGCAGCAGCAGATCCAGGCCAAGAACCACCTACGACTGCAACAGCAGGCTGCTGCCGCGGCCGCGGCCGCCGCCGGTGGTGCTGGAATGCCTGGCCAGTACATGCCCAACCCTATGTTTTACGCCAACGGCCAACAACCCGGGTTCATCCCACCTGTTCCTGGCCGAGTGCCATTCCCCGGTGGCAACCCCCCTCAATTAATGATGCAGCCTCCGCGACCTCCCCAGGGCCAGTGGGCTCCTAACGGTCCCCCACCACCCCGGGGTGCCAATGGCCAACAACCCCAGGGTCAGCAGCAACCTGGCCAGGGCCAACAACAGCCCGGTCAATACGGTATCCCTCCCGTCTACAACGGTGGATACCCCCCTCAACAACAGCAGCAGCAGCAGCAACAGCGAGGCGGACCTGCTGGTGGCCGGTTCCCACCTCGAGGCGGTCCTCGTCGTAAGGAGGAGGGACTTGCCGCACTTGTAGCTAATGCACCCGAAGAAGCCCAGAAGCAGATCATTGGTGAGGCATTGTATCCCAAGGTGATTGGCCGCGACGACGTGCAGGACCCCGAACTGGCAGGCAAGATCACTGGTATGCTGCTAGATATGGAAAATGATGAGCTGCTTGCGCTAGCGGACGACGAGGCTGCCCTCAAGATCCGAATCGACGACGCCCTTAGTGCTTACAAGCAATATCTCGACGCGCAGAAAGAAGAGCCTGCGGCCGCCGAGACTACCAGCGAGAATTAGCGAGGATTAGGTTTATTATTATTATTAGTATATACATGAATTACTTGTCGTTTGACCCGTGGTCTTTCAGGTACTGCTCTCGTCGACGTTTTGCATCTGGAGTGAGCTCCAATGTCGTGGTGGGCCTGAATGAAACTTTAAACTTTTCGCCTGTAGCGATGCCAGGCACCTGTTTAGGTTCTTTCTTGATCTACGGCTGGTTAGAAGACCCCCCCACCCCCCGGGTCAGCATCGTCGATAATACATACAAGCTCATAATCTGAATATAACCCCACAGTCAACACCACGCCTATCGCAAGGCCCAAACATACAGCCACGAACCGACCTCTGGTGGTGGATTGGAACTTTTGTTGTTGGGAGGAAGACATGAAATTGGTTTTGTAAAACACACTTGCACCTTTATATATAAAACCCCATGACCACGCTTCCCAAACGGATAATCAAGGTTAGTTTGATGTAATGAAGAAGAAGAAGAAGAGAAAGAAGAAGATATTAATGAAGAAGGAGACGGAGAGGTTGATTTCGGATCCGGTGACGGGGATCTCGGCCAAACCTCATGATGATAATTTGAGATACTTTGATGTGACTATAGATGGGCCTGCACAAAGTCCTTATGAGCATGGATTATTTAAGTTGGAATTATTTCTACCAGAGGATTATCCTAGTAAGTTTAGATGAAGGTTTATGTGGGTTTGGGCTTTTGTTGAAAAACTAATACGAGGGGGGAATCATTATAGTGGAAGCACCTAAGATCCGGTTTCTGACCAAGATATATCATCCAAATATCGACCGATTAGGACGGATTTGTTTGGATGTTTTGAAATGTAAGCTTTGTTTGTTTATTTGTTTGTAAGAAGGAAAGATACTAATGAATTAGCCAATTGGTCCCCAGCATTACAGATCCGTACAATCTTACTCAGTATTCAGGCATTATTGGGAGCCCCTAATCCCGACGATCCTCTCGCCAACGACGTAGCGGCGAGCTGGAAAGAAGACGAACCTGCCGCCATAGCCACTGCAAGGGAGTGGACCCAGAAATACGCGGTATAGTAGTGTTTTAGTAGTGAATCTTATCATGTTTTAATTTTGCCACGTGACCGCACGTGACGATAGGCACGGAGATAAGTAAATGGGATGTTCCGCGGGATCCGCGGTGTTCAAAATGACCCCCAAACAAACCATCCGCCTGAAGGGTCTAGAGTTCCACCGGACATTGCCTTGCATTAGCCAAGTTATTCCCTGCTCCAATTCCGATGCAGGCCATGCATATCGGCATTCGTGCCGATTTGTCAAAACAAACCTTTCATGCATGCAGCCTGAAGCAGGATGACCCGGATTCCGCACAGTAACAGGGTTCGCGCGGCATGTTCCAGATCGTCGCCACACTAGCCCGGTTCGGTGTTTCTTAACCACTGCAGGAATTACCGCCTAAAAGTTACAAGGTATCATATCATAGTCAATACATTATTAAATCTTAGTATGTATAGAAGCGCTTAATTAAGTGGTGAGCTCCATGATGGTATTGACGATATCACCATTGTTTCGGCGTAAGGCAGCCACCGCCTTGGCTTTGGAGGTATTGGCTTGATCCTGGATGATTTTGATATCCGCCTCCGATAATCCCTCGGTGTCGACCTCAGCATCTGGAGTATCATCTTCATCAGCTGCCCCATTGTCCTTAAGAGATGCGCTTGCAACAGCAGCTTCAAGGTCGGCAGTGATGGATGCGGGGTCCTTGGAAACAGGAGCATCGCCGGCCTCCGCACCAGCACCAGCACCGGCACCGGCAGAAAGATCGGCCAATTGCTGGGCAAAGTTGGTTGATTGAGTGTCGACATTGGCCTCACCAAACACAATATAAGTGTTAGTGGAGGGGTTCTTGTAAACCTCGGGGTTTTGAATCACGAAAACCATGTTACGGGCTCGCTTGATAGTGACTCTTGAAATACCCTCAACCTTCTTAAGTCCTAGCTTAAGAATCAATTTACGAGCCTTCTTTTCACCTCGAGAATGCACTGAAACCTCTGCTCCAGCTTCTACCTCATCATCATGGTCGTGATCATGGTCGTGGTCATGGTCGTGGTGATGTTCATGATCATGTTCATGGTCATGGTCATGAGTATGAACTTGTTGTTCAACGGGTTGTTCTTCTTCATCGATAATCTCAGTGATTCTATTGTCAGTCATTTTGTGGTTTATTCTGTTGTTTAAATCACTTTACACTTCCTACTATTGTCTTGAGTTAACTTGAGTTGGTGATGTTTGTTTGTGGGACTTTTGGTTTCATTAGGGTTAAGCCCTAGAAAAGTCGTGTTACTAGTAATAAGAGATTTTGCCCCAAATGGGGGTGGTCGGACCAACAAACCCGCCGCCCCTTGGTGCGCGCGCGCCGCCTTCACGATCGATCATAATAAACTTTTTCAAATATATAGTTATAGTAATCGTGGTTAACAAAGAAACAGTTTATTTCATTTCATAACTGCTTTAATTACCATTTCGGTATATTCAATGTCTCGGTATATTATATCGTGCATGGGATATTAAACGGCCGTCACGTCAGACTTTCCGGATCTCTTAAACTGAAATGGCGCGGCGCCCCAATCTGCAAACGGTTCTTCCCAGTTTGGTAGAGATCGACACTTATGTTTATGCACAATTGGCATATGCTTAACAAATCATACGAAGTGTAAGATTCAGACTATTGAGAAGGGGAAAGACGTGTATATTGACAGTTAAATAAACAATAAGAATTAAGGTTGAAAGTTTAAATGTGTTAAAAAATAAAATAGTACCAAACCGTCGATATTTTCATATTAAACGAGATTCAAATACCTCAAACCATCCGGGTTAAGAATCGTGAAGAACGAAAAAAGTGGCTAAACGCATGATTGTATCAGAGTAAGTAGGGCACCAACATCCCGACTTTGCCGTGTACCCAAAAGGGATAGGGAAAAGTTTTCCCTTCTGTAATGGAATTACCAGCCAACCTTATATAATTGAAGGTGGTATAAATGAAATAAAATCGCTGTTTTTAAACTAAACGTCAACTTTCCTTCAAATCAATTACACTCCTTTTATTCACTCTCTTTTAAAGTTTAAAGTAAGTTTCTTGTCCCTCTTTCGTATGAAATATGCGAGTGTCTGTTTTTGTGGGTGTTATTCCATACATTCCTCCTTTACCCCTTTAATCAAGCATCGTCGTAAAACCCCTTACTTTTACAACTCGCACGCATTTTTCTCTCTCCTTTTTTTTTTACTCCTTCTTTCTTCATCGCTACGACGTTCGCTATTTTCTTGAAACCAATTCATTCCTTTAATTATCTGGTTTCCGATTGTCTTACTAACTTGGACAGTTATAATAATGAAATATTCATTACTTACGACTTTGGCAGCAGCCGCCTTGGCAGGCTCCACTGTGGCTGCTCCTCAACATCATCATCATAATAAACGTGCCATCGATATTAAATACGTTTACGTGACCTTGACGGTCGATGGTGATGGAAATCCCGTGGATCAACCCACTCCAACTCCAGTTGTACAACCTTCATCTTCTGCTGCCGCCCCTCCTCCTCCTCCTTCTTCAACTCCTGCTGCTGTTGTGGTAACCAGCTCGCCTGCTCCGCCTCCTCCTCCTCCTACTACATCGTCATCAATCGCTCCTGCACCTGTGACTTCATCTCCTCCACCACCACCACCATCAAGCTCTTCAGCTGCCGCGTCTTCTTCAGCTGCTTCGCAAACTTCTTCAAATCAAGGAAAATCAACCACTCCTCAATCTTCTTCTTCAGGCGGAATTGCCGGAGACTTGGCTTCTTTTGCTACTCCTGAATCTTTCCAAGATGGAACCATTCCCTGCTCCCAGTTCCCTGCTGGTCAGGGAGTGATTGCCCTTGACAACCTAGGCTTCGGTGGCTGGTCCGGCATTGAACACCTCAGTGACGCTTCCACCGGTGGAACCTGCGATGAGGGTGCCTACTGCTCTTACGCTTGTCAACCCGGTATGGCCAAGACCCAATGGCCTTCATCCCAACCCGCTAACGGAGTGTCTGTGGGTGGTCTTCTCTGCCAAAATGGCTTCTTGGTTCGAAGCAATCAAGCCGCAAATACCCTTTGCGAATGGGGAACTGGAGCTGCTGTGGTATCTTCTGAACTCTCCCAATCGGTCGCTATCTGCCAAACTGATTACCCCGGTACTGAAAATATGGTTATCCCCACGGTTGTTGAGGCTGGTGGACAATCCATCCTCACCGTCGTGAACGAGGCCAACTACTACATGTGGGAAGGTAAGCCAACTTCGGCCCAATTCTACGTCAACAACGCTGGTGTTAGCTACGAAGATGGTTGCATCTGGGGTACTCCCGGCTCTGGAATTGGTAACTGGGCTCCTCTTAACTTCGGTGCCGGAACAACCGGTGGCATCACTTACCTATCACTGATCCCCAACCCAAATAACAATTCACCGGCAAACTTCAACGTCAAAATCGTCGCTGTAGGTGGCGCCACCGTCAATGGAGACTGTGTCTACGAAAATGGCTCCTACAATGGCGGTGCTAACGGCTGCACTGCTGCTGTTTCCGGCGGCCAGGCCCAGTTTGTCCTGTACAATTAAACCTTTTAGCTTAGTTTCTTTCTCTTCTCGATCCTCTGTAGCATTTGCTATGGAGGGGATCCTTTTTTTATGAGCTCCTGGGTAGCAGGAGTGTCCGATTTTTTTGTTTGTAGTTTAACGGAGGGACTAAAAGTTATTAAAAAAAATGCCACTAATGTGGCTACTATGGAAGACTATATATCTAGACGCCGGTACTCGAGCTCGATGAGACGCACAGGCGCCGCAGTGGCATGCAAGAGCTTTTTAAATTCTTCGTACTCATTGGCGCACTGCTTATAATGACGGTACCAGGTGCCCCAATACTTGCGCTCCGTATGGTCAAGATCTATCCAGTAGTAACAGATACCACATAAACCTTCCCACTTGGATTCGCGCTCAAGTTTGCGGCGAATCACAAGTGGGTCCTCAAAAATATGTCCATTGGGGAAAATGCCGTGCTCGTGGTTCTTGTGATACAAGTAGCCAGAGTTCTTCATGAGATAGAAGCCTCCGTTGTCGCAATGATCGCACCACCCCTCCTTCTGCTTCCCGCTACGTCGAACCCATGAAGGGTCATACATATTGTCGGGACGCTTCTTCGTATTGGCCACCGGCTGCATCTCGTCGTCTACAAGGTTGGGTGAGCAGCTCGACCGTGTCGAGGACCCCGATGAGGAAGAGCTGGTGCCCGATGAGCATGACGAAGTAGGTGCAGATGCGAACGGCAGTGGAGGTCGATGGCGCTCCATGCGAGTTTCACTGGATGATGAGTGCAGGTTGGCTACGCCTGGCTGACTCCACTCGCTGACAGTCTGGCCGTTGCCAATGTCGCCATGTGCACACAGCTGGTAAGCTGAGAAGTAGTTGATACGCCTGGGCGGCCGCGACGACAAGATCTTGACCGCCTCACGCAGTTCCTCTAGATTGAAACATTGGCCCTTGCGGTTCTCCATGCGGAAAAATGTGTCCATGCGGTTACGACGCGGCGTCCATTGCTCGATAACCTCGCGCATCTGCTTGTCGACCTGTTTCGCAGTGCCTCCACTGTATACTGTCACATCAATCCGTTTATGCGCCGGGATACCCGTCTTACTGACGGGAATCTCGCCCTCACGATATGGCCTAGGGACGTCCAGGGACGTGAGATGTTCAATGCCCCCGTCCGGCGACACCGCTTCCATAATGCACTCCACGCATTGCTGAACGAGTGCGCCCACCAGCACCCGTTTCCCGCTACCACTGCTGCTACTGCTACCGATACTATGCGAGTCTGGAGTATGCATGCGTCGAATCGGCACCGTCAACGCGGAGGTGTTGGTGGTGGAGCCATTTTTGTTGAGCTGGGCCACGTTACGGTGGAATGCTCGGGTCGACGTATTAGACAACTGTTGGCGAAAGGGGTTTTTGAGGCCACGGCGGTCATTATTACCGGCACCGCCTATTGTTGCACGGTTACTAGGTATATTATCGACATGCTGGTGAGGGGGAGGGGTGACTTCGCGGCTGACCTGAGTGATTGGTGTTGTTTCGTCACCATAGCCATGCTCGTCGGCCATGCATACCAGCGACTTATGCATCACGGACGCAACGACATCAGCATCGGGATGATGCGACACGAGCGTCAATGTGCGATACGGCTGGGTTGGGTTAACAATGTATGGCATAGCAGCCGCGGCGCTGCTGGCGCTACTGCTGTGATTACCATTATGGGCCTCTGGTGGTATCGACATGGCATCGAAATCGCCCAGACCCAGAAAATCGCATCCACCCTGCTGGCCACCCACCACTGGCATGTCAAATGCCGTTGGTTTGTACAGTTCCTGCTCGAAGCTGTACAAGAGCACATCGAACTGGGTATCGGGCACAGTACTGGATGAAGCGGTTGCTGCCGGTGAGTATTCAAACAACACGTCATCCTCGTTAACCAATTTTTTCGGCGAGGATGATAATCCCAACCCTGCAGGACCGCCCATATCAGCCGGGGCTGCCGCCGTCATGGATTGCACGAATCGTTCAGACTCGAAAAACGTCTCAACTATATCCTCCGGTAGATCTGCCATGTGCGTTCTGGCGAATAACAATTATTCCATCTCCACAGGTGCCCATATATATGGGCCGTCACCATGGCCATTACCATGAATTCAGCACCATAATCGTGTTTTGCAGCATGAAGCTGATGGTGGTGGAGGAAGCGGCATGAATGGAAAGTGCGGAATCGATCCGAGCACCGGCAACTTAAGTCCGCATCTGATAAAAATTTGCCCTTAACCGCGCCCCTTAAATATCCAGATGGATGCCGCTAATCAATCAATCTAATCAACCCATCATCGGTCGAGAATGGGATTATTGACGATATTCCGTAAGGGCAGCGTCAGCGAGCCCAACCTTGCACAGTTGGGGTTACAGGAAGCTGAATGTTCGCCTGAAGATTGTATTTCATGTGATGTACACTACCCCAAATCCATGAAAATCGACACTGATACTCCTTTATGGGGTACTGCTGGGCCTATTGGGTTACATGTACTGGTGGCGTCCAACAAGACTGATTGGGTTCATGATGTAGCTGATGAGAATGATCTTGTTAAGGCTGTCAATAGTTCTTCAGACAAGATCAAGGGTCAGGGGGGTCTGGAGGCGCTCAAAATCAATACCACATCGTCTCCAAATGGAGACGTGGTGCTTTTACCGCATTTCAAGGTCATTCGTGACCCGAAACCGTCAACAATTGACTCTCAGATCATCTCATCATTGATCAATGGCGACGAAGATACTCATCTAGGCTATATATTACTATGCTCGCATCGAACTCGTGATAAACGATGTGGAATCACCGCACCGATTCTCAAAAAACAATTTGAAATCGAACTTCGACACAATGGTCTACACCGAGATGCTAGCGATGACCGACCTGGAGGAGTACGAGTATTGTTGACCAGCCACGTGGGAGGCCATAAGTTCAACGCCAACGTCATGATTTACCTCAAAACAGGAGAAATGATCTGGATGGCCCGTGTCACCCCCCAGCATGTCAAGGCCATAGTGGACGAAACAATAATTCAACATAAAGTGTTTCCAGATCTGCTGCGCTACGCCAAAAAAATCGACTGGTAAATACGCCACCGCCGCAGGGCCTCAGCGCTTAACTCCCAACGTCACACATAGATTTTTCGTTTACGTAGCATTCAAAGTACATTACCAATTCTTGCCAGAACGTCATTATGAAGAGTGTCTTATTTGTATTGTTGTTTGTAGTTGGGTTATGTTTGGGGCAGGTCTTAGAGGTCTCAGATAAGAATCTGGAAGAGTTGCTGGCTCAAGGGGTACCGACGATTGTGGACGTATATGCCAGCTGGTGTAGTCATTGTAAGCGGTTAGCACCGATCTTCGACGAGGTGGCCACAAAATTCGATAAGGCAGTCAAGGATAATAAAATCCAATTTCTGAAGATCGACGGAGATGTGAACCGCAAAGCTGGCAAGAAATTCAATATCGAATACTTCCCTACCCTATTGTATATAGCCGCAGATGGAAAGCATGAGGAACTCGATATCGTTAGCGACGTCGACAACTTTGTCAAATTGGTGGCCGAAAAGACCGGCGTAAAACCCGCCGGTGGAGCGGGCGCAGGAGTATCAGGTGACGAAAAAGAGTCGGTGGTGGCCCTAGATGACTCGTCATTTGAGAATCATATTGCCGGAAAGCATGCCGTGGTCAGCTTCACTGCCGACTGGTGTGGTCACTGCAAGAACCTGAAACCCATATATGAACAGGTGGGCCAACTGTATGCCCGGGACGCTGATGTGACGATCGCTAACGTGGACTGTACTGGTGGAGGCACTAGCGAGCTCTGCGCTCGGTTCGAGGTCCGCGGATACCCTACGATCCTGTACTTTAACCCTGAAGGCGTGCGCACCGACTACCAGGACGAGCGGTCTGTGGAAGGATTCAGCAAGTTTCTTGCCGCCAAGGGCGCGGCATTCCGGAACCCAGACGGCACTCTCAGCGATCAGGCAGGCCGTGTGTCGGAACTGGACGACCTGGTTTTATCTGGATCCGATATTAAGGTCGAAGATGGCACAGAGCTTAATGGTACTGCAAAACAATACTTAAGGATCCAGGAGAAGGTCAAGCAACAAGGTCAGGGATACATCACGAAGGAACTGGAACGGCTGGGACGACTGGTCAAATCGAAATCATCACCAGAAAAGCTGGACGAGCTACAGACCAAGCTCAACATTCTACGTGTGTTTGCACAGGCGGCTAGACCGGCGACGCATTCGGATTTGTAGAAAATGACATAAAGATTATACATATAAATATTACACGCTGATGGCTACATTGGCAAACAGACTAAGGTTGTCGGGCGCAGTCGCCGCCGATGGGGCGGGCTGCTGCCCTTCGCTAGGGGCTGCACCCTGCGCCGGTATGTGGGTGATAACAGCGGTGGTTGAAGGAGACGCCAATGCCGGTGACAGAGAAGCGGAGGAAGATAATATCTTTCGCTTAGATCCGTTTCTGGTCTTGCCTCCTAAATGAGTGCGAAAATGCTGCATACAGTTATCCTGGCGCGAGAACCGTGCGCCACATCCTTCCTGGGGACAAAGGTAGTTGCGTTCACCCGTATGGATGCGCATATGACGGGCAAGATGGCCGGAGGTCGTGAACGATCTCAGGCAATGGCAAGTATATTTCTTGATAGCTTTCTGTTTCTCGACTCCGCCTGCGGTTGCAATCACCACAGTGCTGGTGGCGGAAGGTGGCGAGTGAGCTAGTGGTGGGTTATTAACCGGCACAGGCAGAGATTCTGGCACGTTTTGTGCGATTGCAGGAGAGTAATAAGGAGCATAATAAATATTCTGGGTGGCCGGATAATAGGCGGTAGCGGTGTTTCCGAGTGCAAGCTGATGAGGAGGGGTTGGAGGCTGGTGTAGTTGATACATGGGCTGATTATTATTTGCAGGAACAAGTCCTATTAGCTGAGGATGAGGTACTAGTTGCATTGGCTGATGCTGTCCTTGGATTGGCATGTGTAACACCGGTTGCATAATAGGTTGAAGTTGAGGAGGTGGATGTAGTTGTTGAAGATGAAGCTGTTGAGGATGCATCTGAGGCAACTGATGCTGACCGGCAGCCTCATCGTTCAACAACGACACAGTCTTACCTTCGTTGGTGGTGAGCTGGAAGGGCATTGCGGGAGTGACGAAGTGGAAAGGGAGACGGAGGGTACTAAAGGGATTATATTGGAAATCGTGCCCCGGACCAGAACCACCTTATTTTTCTTTTTTTAGTCACCCTGGCGTGGTTACTTTTTGGTGCTTTTTGCTTTTGGTTGAGGGGGTCTAGCATTTCCGGTTGCTTTTTGCTGACAGGGCCCCCAAATCACTCTAATTGTGGGCAAAGTTTGTTCTGGATTATACGCGGTAAGAACAAAATATCTCTTTAACCGATCGGTTCTCGTGAGGATTTTTCAGAGTTTCCGAAAATCATAATATAGGGATTTTTACTGCCGAGTTCCCAATACGCAGCATCGATGCCTAAAACGCTAAAACGTGACTGGGTCAGGGCACACGTCAGTGCCACAAAATGCAAGTGGCCCTGGGAGATCGATCTCCGGTGGAAGTGCCGCTAACCTTAAAGGGTGGTCAATTCCCTGCTTTGGAACACCCGGCCTGGGATATACTTGGCGGTTAAGTCCATTAACTCCAGGCAACAATAAGTCATTTCTATTCAATCAATCTATCTATCAATCTTGTATATTATACATGTTTAGTGAGTAGTCCTGAGCCAACATCATAAATGACCCCATGGACCTCGAGGTTCCGTTCTTTCTCGGCGAGTTGGACCCAGCGGTTACGTTTAACATTGTTGACCTGGGATTCCAGGTTGAGCTCAACTAATCGTTTGGCACGTTCGTCGAAGTTGGCAATGGCCTTCAATTCCGACTCATGACTTTTGTAGAGAGCACGGACCGGTTCAAGCCAGTCATCGACCTCACCGCCCATAGTAAGCTGTTGCAGAGTGGCCTTGACTCCTCCACAGTCAGTATGACCACAAACAACCACTTGTCGGACTTTGAGGACTTGGACCGCAAAATGGAGGACGCCTTGGCTGCTGGGATCACGCTCATTAATGAGATTGGCGACATTTCGATACGTGAAAACTTCGCCAGGCAACAGATCCACACATTGTTCGCCAGTGCGAGAATCTCCGCATCCGATCCACAGGATTTGCGGCGATTGGCCCTGTCCATTCGCAGCAAACAGCTGGGGGTTTGCACTCCCCAACCTTGTGGCCCAATCCACATTACGCTTTAGTAACGTATCAATCGTATCATGGGCCCCAAATCGGAAGATTCTGCTCATTTTTTTTTAGGTTTTGTACTCAAATTTCGCTTAAGATTCAAGTCTAAAACCACTCGGCCCTGCTTGAAATGGTTGGGAAAAAATGTAGATGTAGGTAGGATTGTTGAGATGGCAAGAAAAGAAGCTTGTTTGGGCAAACTTAGTTAGACTGAAAATGAAAAACAAAACATTTGGCGAAAAAAAACTCCAAAAAAACAAATTGTGGGAAAATGTATAAAAAATCAAGGCTTCAAAAACAAATGTGGAACACCAAAAACAATATCTCTGCATCATTGGCTTTTAAGCTGGCTCACATTGATTAATTTCAACCACTTCACAAAATCCCATCACAATAAGAAATATCAAGTCCCAATACCTTATGCTCAATATTTATGGATTCCATATTCAATTTTGAAAAGGTAGCACAATACTGATTAATTTTCAAAGATAAATAACACAAAATCAAAATCGTCACAACATGCAGGGAAAGGGTGAGCGCAGGGCCTCACTCTGAAGGCCCTTTTTCTAATCGGTACGAACCGGACAGACGCGCGTTCCATTCGGGGCTTGCAGGAACAAACGAATTGAGAAACAACGGGCCGCCCGCATTGCATTTGGCGCAAAACTCCAACCGTCGATGGTGGGCCAACATTTGAATCCTTGTTTCAATGATGATTCGGGGGCCCCCAATCATATAACATAGAATATGAAAGATAAAAAGAATGGGGAGAGAGCCCTATAACTGATGAGAACCCAGTTATCACAATAAAAAGGTCCTTGTTTATCATAATATTGATATACTAACCGCCTCCCAAAAGTTCTTCTCCTGCATGTTCCCGCAGTCCACTCACCCGGCGTCGTCGCTCTCATGGGAACCAGCATCCCAGGTACCAGGATAATCCCATGACGCCTCGACGCCCTTGACATTTCCAACTAACGGATAAAGAAAGAACATCTCATTGGGGTAATGGGTGTGATTCCTCGTTGAATACGAGCATGTCACACACCCCACCGGGCTCCGGGTCGCCTGCTGCCCAACAAACATCATGCTGCGTATGAGAGACTGACTGTACCTTAAGCGAGGGAAAAGAGGGGAGTTTATTTTTTTTGAAGGGTGTCTACTGCCCTGCGCTCCACTCTGAAAGATTTTCCCAAATCTTTGGTGCATTAAGTGGTCCTACTTGGCAGTCCAATGAGTAATAATAACCTTAATTTTATCCGAATTCACCAAAAATAATAGATCGCCTTCCTCGTTTAATCATAGATTCATGACAAACCCGCATAAAGCCACGCGTGGCGCATTTGTTCTCGATCTTGTCCCTTCCCGGCTATGTACCGAATATCACGTCAAGCAGCGTTAGTAAGACAATTTAGCGTGGTTTTGAAACTTTTGGTGGGGCGGATCCAACGGTATAAGGCGGGAATCCCCTTTCTCACCCCCGCGGAATGTCGTTTAATAAATACAAATCGTCAGCTTAATGACTCTAACACTAATTAAGTCCGAAAACTATGAACTAACAAAAACTACAATAACTAACTAGAATTCAGTTAATTGATGATAACTATAACTAAACTAACTATACGTTAACCTATAATTACTACACGAGAATGATCGGCAGACATTGGTGCTTATTAGGAAGCGTGCACGGCTAGGAAATGTAGAGATTTTCATGCCGAACCCTTGATCGTGCCTGCTCTTGCAAGGGTTCGACTCAACAAACTTACGTTAGAAGCTTTCCCTACAGTTTGCATCATCACGTGATTTATTCAATTTGTGGTGCTTATGGTAAAATTGGTTCTTTAGCACAGAGATTGTTGGAACGGTGGGGGGATTGGGGAGGGATTTTGACCGCCAGGAAGAGTTTGCAGTGCGAATTTGAAACTAGCAGGGGATCGTGCGGGAGAAAATGGAAATCTGGGACACACAATCGAAGCCCGGATAGGGGAGAACTGGTGAGATGGTGCCAGTATACCATAAATTGCCCACAATTGATGAATTGTATTGGCCGAGTTCTGTTTTTAATAATGATTGTCCCCAATTCCATTCTGCCAGCAATAACGGTAGATGCTATTACTATTATTGGTAACATTATTAGTAGCTTTAATAGAACCCTACCGGTTCATTTGAACCTCAGAGGCGGCATAATGTTTTAGTCTATAGTTGGATCAGGAGCTAAATACTATCGGAAAGAGCTAACAAGCTTTAACAAGCTTTAACAACGGGGAAGTTTCTTGAGCCGTAATCATATGTTCAAAAAACAATTCCAGTCATTTATTTAGGTTTATAGTACAAAAAGGGAGTTCAGATTCTCAATCTTCTTAGTAAAGCCAACCATAGACCGTCAAATGATTAACCATCAAACAACTATCTAATTATATAATATAATGAAAATATCGTCCATCAGGGTTAAAAAGCTCTGAAATTTTATTCCACATTTATATTCAGGTGAAGAAATTCGTTCCTCATCATTTGGACTTTATTTTTAAAGTATTTAGACAAAAAATATTATTTCACCCCTTTTTATATAATTTTAGACGCATCGCGTGTAGTTCTGAGAACTTCTCATCAACGCGTCACAAACCACGTAATATAAATATCGCCTCATATCCCCAAACGTCGGAGTTTCCTTTAATCCATCAATTTATGTTATGCTAACTTCGAAATAGGGGGTATCATTGAAAAGAATCATAGTGTCCGGTCAACATCCGTTGATGCGGTCATCGAAGTTGTTGTAAATTTTATGCAGTTATTTTGCAGTTTGGATTGCAGGCTTGTACTGTTTGTGTCATTGCCGGTTTCCTGTCCAAGAAATGGCCTGAACCGTGTCTGGTTGATCTAAACATGTTCTTTCTGCATTTATTTGTTGTTAGAATATGGATGTTGAAGACCACTTAGGTGGTGTTTGGTGTTAGGATCGAACGGCACGTGATTCCCGAGTTCTGAAAGGGGGTTTACACACGAGTTTGAATCTTGTGCGTGATTGATTTGATCCATCATCATGCCGTATGTGTGCTAATGTGGGCGAGCTGATTGATAAAAAGACCGCAATTCTGGAAAGCCTTACAGTGTTGGCTTTTAAAATATGAACCTTCCGGGAAAGCTTTTTCAGGCGAGCTTTTAAAATATGTGTCCTTCGTAACTAATGGTGGGCGAGTGATAGACCGCTAGATTTGCTAGTCTCTAAGAGGTAAAAGAGCTAGAGTTGACTGCCGTGAGTGCATGTTTGTGGCCTAAGGGTGGGTGAGGTGTAAGAGACCGCCATTTCTGACTAATGTGGGTGAGGTATAGACCGCAATTCTGACTAATGTGGGTGAGGTATAGACCGCAATTCTGACTAATGTGGGTGAGGTATAGACCGCAATTCTGACTAATGTGGGTGAGGTATAGACCGCTGCCTTAACAGGTACCAATACTTGAACGACTCACTATGTCCGCTAATCGCGACAATATAGTCAAAACCAAAGACCGACTCCCTATGTTTGCTAGTAACGACATATAGTCAACGAATACAGCCTTAGGGCGACCGAAATGCGTGCTTAATTGCGCGCGAACTATGCCGATCAAGTTCTAACTGCGTGTAACTGGGACTGTACATGGGCGGTCGTTTGCCTCTTAAACGGAGCTAACTGTATATCTTTTATAATGGGTGAGGTGAGTGCGTTTCGAATGTTGGCTGGACACTATGATTCTTTTTGGACTGGTATATAATTTTAAATAGAGGTTTGTTAGTGATAAAATGTTTATTTTTCATATTTGAAAGTTAGCCTTTGAACTCCGCTTGTAGACCAAAGTAATGTCGAAGGCCGACGTGAACAAAACGTCGTGGGAAGACAGCGATGTACCTGCGATCTGTGAAAACTGTCTAGGGCCGAATCCCTATGTTCGGATGACGCGGGAACGGCACGGTGAGGAGTGTAAGCTGTGTACTCGGCCGTTCACGGTGTTCAAATGGGTTCCTGATAAGGGCAGCCGACCCAAACGCACCGTCATCTGCCTAACGTGTGCGCGGCAGCGCAACTGTTGCCAGTCGTGTATGATGGATCTGACGTACGGGTTGCCTTTGGCAATCCGAGACGCTGCTCTCAAGATGTCGACGTCGTCTGGAGGCGATGTGGCGTTGGCATCCAACGAGATTACCAAGCAGTTCATAGCACAGAACTTTGAGAATAGCGACATCCCTGCCGATGCACAGGACCCAAACACCGAGGCAGCTCGGGATCTTCTGCGGAACCTGGCCACAGCCATGCCGTACTACCAGCGGCCGCATGAGAGTGTAGAGCAGCAGCAGCGCGAATCAAAGCCGCAGTTCAGCGACTCGTCGGCGCCTGCCCTTGAGCAGGAGGTCAAGAAGCTTGCACAGTCGTTACCGATCAACGGTTCGATCGAGGTTCCCAAGAACCAGTCTTTGACGTCGTTATTTGTGATGGGTCTTGAGGACGATTTGCCAGAATATGTATTACGGAAGCATTTCGAGCGTTACGGGCCGTTGAAATCTCTGGTATGTGTGCATCGTGCGCGGTGTGCGTTTGTGACGTTTGAGGATCGTCGAAATGCCGAAGCGGCAGCTAAGGATATTGCTTCTCTACCGTCGAAGCGCCTGGTATTGCAGGGATGTCGATTAAAGGTGGTATGGGGTAAGCCTAAGCAGTTAGGTACTTCATATGCTCAGCATACACGTTTAGGAGCTATAATCAAGCGGTCTCTTAAGTCCACCAGGAGTTAACTATTTATTATTATTTTTCCACCCTTTTGTATTATAGATATCAACCGAATGTATCATCCCATTCCTCTTCATCGTCATTGTCATCTATAATTTGTTCCTTCTTTTTGGATAGGTCTTTTCGGCATAAAGGACAAGTGGCATGCAATTTAAGCCAAGGAGCAATGCATTCAAGATCAAAATGATGCAAAGAGTTACAAGGTAATCTAACTACGAGAGAATATTCATCATCCAAGTAGTTTGTAGCGCATATAGCACATTGATCGTTAGGTTTGATATGTTTACGAGGAATCCGTTCCAAAGAATCAAGATATTGTTGTGAAACCCCCGGAACAGTCCCAGATTCTGTATTATTACCAGGAAAGGTCAAATCTCCCATTGCTTCATCATTCAATTGAGAAATCATTTGTTGAACGAGTGGCGAATCATTCAAATGTTGAAAAGCTTCTGCTAACGTGCGAAAATCGCCCGCTTCAGGCCTTGAATTCGACCCATTATCCTGAGAAAAAAATGATGTCAAATGTTCATCACCAACAATGTTTCGATGCCGTTGACCTCCAGCATCTAGCCGTTCACGAAGATTATGCTCCTCCTCGTAACTGGCCATGATGATGCAAGGGTTGCGGTTGGGTGGTGCTGCGCACAAACATCTCCAAATGTTCAACGGCGGTGCCACTTATAAACTTCAACATATATCATAATGGATCCCACACCTCCGGTATCCAAGCCTACCACCAGTGTGAAGCTTGTTTTATTGGGTGAGGCTGCTGTTGGAAAGTCATCTTTGGTATTACGATTTGTTAGTGATGATTTCCAAGAAAACAAGGGTTAGTTGATTATCATTGAATGATATCTATATATATATATGTTAATGGCAATCTTAGAACCTACCATTGGTGCTGCATTCTTGACTCAGAAATGTGCTCTTCCAAACAGAACAATCAAATTTGAAATCTGGTATGTTTTAACTAATTGTTATTGTTGGACTTCTCAATATTAATTGCATACAATAGGGATACCGCCGGACAGGAACGGTTTGCATCTTTAGCTCCCATGTATTACCGAAATGCTCAAAGTGCCCTTGTGGTATATGATATCACCAAGCCAACATCATTTATTAAGGCCAGACATTGGGTTAATGAACTTAAGGCCCAAGCAAGCCCCGGCATTGTAATTGCCCTTGTAGGCAACAAGTTGGATCTTGTGGAAGAAGAAGATGCTGCTACTTCAGCCAACAGTGATGAAGATGGAGAACAACGTGAGGTTGTTCGTAAAGTCGCAGTTGAAGACGGTCAGAAACTAGCTGATGATGAAGGACTTCTGTTCTTCGAAACCTCTGCCAAATCGGGCTTCAACGTCCGTCAAGTATTCATGGCCATTGCAAATAAGATCCCCGAAGACGCCGCAAAGAGGAATAGCACCTCGCAGCGCGGAAATGCCATTGGAGCCGCCGGAAACGGCCGCGACAGTGACCGTATCGACCTAGGGGCCCCGTCCCGTGGATCTTCCGGCTCCAGCGCTTGCCAATGCTGATAACTATTTAGATTATTCGTTACTTTAGCTTGATTTATCCTTGGTTCCTGTTTGATCCGCTGTTTTACATTCGTAGTTAGAGAGTCGCACATGGGCCTTAAACCCCCGGAATCCATTCTTTTGCCCTGATGATATGCTACCCAATTGCCTGTTGAGAAGTAGCATTAAGGAAGCTCATTCCTGTTTCTTGGGCCTTCGTGTAAGCATGTCATGAGAGCGAGTGAATTAGCCACCCACCATGTTCTTTCATTTTACTGATAAACCGTTCAACGTGGCCACGCTCGCTCATAGACTGCAAAGAACAATCTTTGCAGCGAAGGATATACCTCGATGGCAGCTCCTTGAGGCTATTCAGAGCTGTCGGCTTCTGATAAGACAGAGCCAAGCTAAGCGCCGGCTCAAAAGCTTACCGCACCAGTTCAGCTTCTTGTCGTCGCATCTGTCGACACTTGAAAGTGATCCAACTGTACTGCTTGACACGCTTATAAGACACGTTCCTGTACGGGAGATGATTGTCACAGACCAGTCCGTGTTACGGGCAGTTCTCGTGTCGCAGGTCGACACTCTGCTGGCACTTGACCTAGTACGTCGCTACGTGAGCAGGAATATACTCGATGAAGATGATTTGTCTATATTCTACATACTGCTACGCACTGCCTTGCAGCGACGTGAGCTGGACCTGGCGTTTGAGCTCGTAGACGCTACCACTGCCGGAAACAGCCCCTACGTACGCAAGACACGTAAGGAGCTTCTTCAAACAACTGCAACCACAACAGGTATACTGGGCATATCAGTTACATGCTCAATTGCAATGGCTGGTACTTATATTGGGGGTGGTGGTGTTATGATGATGATGGCTACGTTAGTGCCTATGGGCCTAAGTATATGTCTAGGGATGGCAAAAGGGTTTGACCGGGTATGTTGGCGTACATCTACAGGATATAAGGATCGAATGATAAGGCGTGAGGAGCTTAGAATGGTGAATAGAATCGTGATAGCATGTGAAGAGCTTATGGACCTAAACATTAGTAACTACCACCGGATCACAACACCACAACAGCAGTATGATTGGATCCCGATCGTTAGCTCGCAGCTACGACGACGCGGAATGGCCTTCAGTGAGTCTCAACTCGCAGCCATCTATCAGGAATACTGGCATTCCGGCGGTGGACCTGGGTTTGAGTGGGTGGAGCCGGACCAAGATCCGGCGGACATGCAAGCTCCGAACAATTCAACTTGACAGCAAGATTGTTTGAAATGGGTGTGAAGGAGACTGAGAAGGAAGTTGAATTGACGTCCAAGAATGCGGTGGTACGCATTCTCAAGTATGGTGCTACTGTGTTATCATGGAAAATCAATGGCCAAGAGCAGTTGTGGCTCAGTGAAAAAGCGGTTTTGGACGGAAGCAAGGCCGTGAGAGGAGGAATCCCTCTAGTGTTTCCCGTGTTTGGCAAGCCCGAAGATACGAAACTGCCACAACATGGATTTGCCCGTAATCATGAGTGGGAGCTATTGGGTGCAGTCGACGATTCAACGGTGCAATTTGGCCTTGGTCCTGAAAACTTGTCTGAGATTGCCCGTAGCCAGTGGTCAGGTGATTTCACTTTGATCTACACTGTTAAGCTCAATGACGACGACAACTCGTTGACCACGTCCATTTCGATTGAGAATACTGATAAGAAGGACTGGAAGTTCCACGTGCTGTTCCATACCTACTTCCGAATTGCTGATATCGCCAGCACCCAAGTCGAGGGTCTCGGCGGCACTCACGTCACAGACAAGGTACTTGTGTCGAACTATGTGGAGCAGTCGGACCGAATCACCATCGAGGGCGAGGTCGACCGGGTTTATGATAAGAAAAACGACGGCTCAGTGACCATTGCTTCGAACGGAAAGCCCAGGTTCACAGTCGACACCGACGCCAACATCAAAAACCTCGTAGTGTGGAACCCCTGGATCGAAAAGGCTAACGGACTCGGCGACTTCTACCCCAAAGACGGTTATAAGACCATGGTCTGCGTCGAAGCTGGCACAGTGGCCTCCTACACGACTCTACAACCCGGCAAGGTGTGGGAAGCGTCCCAGGTAATCAAAAGCCATCTTTAAATATATAAATACGTATACATGTTCTTTATAACTTGGCTCTACTAAGCATGCTCTTTGTGCCGGCCTGGTTGACCTTGACAAGACCGGACTCGTCCACGTCCTCGCCGGTGTCGTTTCGCCCGAAAAACACCACAGTGACAGTCAGATCATCGCGATAGCGTCTCGACAATGGCGCTGGGATGCTTAGCAGCATTGACACCTGTGCTTGGTCGGCGCCACCCAACGCGTTACGGATCAGATGTGTGCTGACGTTCTCGTCCTCGACGGTAAAGTGCAGAGGCACACCGTTACGGCGTCGAATCGGCTGTTTCTGTGCCTCCTTGTTGCTGGACACGTCCTCGACCGCCGGCAGCAGCTGGTTTCCTCCAGCAGCGGGTTTAGGAGGCGTGTTGCCGTTCCACAGCTTATTCCATAATGAGGGCTGGCTCTGCTTATTGGCCAGAGGGGTCAGCATTTCCGGATGCTTCACGTCGAGCCATCGCGACACCAGTCCTACCACCTCTTCATTGGACAGCATTTCAAAGAGTCCGTCAGAACCCATGACCAGGAAATCGCCGTGTTCGGGGTGGATCTTCGTGGAGGTCACCACTGGCTCTGCCGTCACGTATGGCGGGGTCTTGAGTTCATTTGGGGTGCTTCTTCCGAAGAACTTGGCTGCCACCTTATGCTGGATTTCTCTAGACCATTTATACCTTGCGTCACCGAATGCACGGGTTGGTTCGAGACCCCCGAGCACTCTGCCGTTACGGATGGCGGTGCCCTCTTCGCCGGGATGTTCTTTACGGATGCGGTTTGCTTCGTCGTCGTTACTTCCTGTGAGATCAGTACTGAGGGCACGAGCAGTCCACTTGCCAGATTTGGGGTCGCGAGACCCCAGAACAGCTCTGGAATCGCCAGCCACGGCCACTTTGAGTACCGATGAGAAGGTATCATAATATGCTAGCAGTCCACAAGATCCTGACAGGGCGGGAGCGATCTTCTCTGCTGCGGCCGCTTTGCTGGTGGCGGAATCGGATGATAGCAGTTTATCGATGCTTTTGTTGACAATTTCGTCGTCGAGTTGTAGGAAGCCTTTTTTCAACGCATGATCAATGGCATCTTGTTGAGGAATGAGCCTGTAGATTGAATTTGGGGAAGGTTTTGTATAGATTTTATCCAATTCACCCAGAACACAAGGGATCAAGGCATCTCTTAACTTGGCACTAGTAGTCCAACCACCATGACCATCGTAAACTCCCCAAAACATCCAATCACTTGAATAACGGGATTCATCCGCAGTTACGACGGGGACTTGGACGATTTTCTCACTTCGGTCATCTTCTATAGGATTATTACTGGCCAATTGCGAGATATCATAACGAAGAACCCCTTTTCCACGTTCCACCAGATAACTTTCTTCATTATCCCTTAACCAACTTGATACTTGAACAGGACTAAGCATGGCAATACTCTGTTTATTCCGACTATCATTGCTTAAAGGTCGGCGTAAATAATTACTGGCAAGAAATACCGTCGAAGCAGACATTAATGCCAAACTCACACCTCTCCATGGCCGTCGTCGTACACAAATCATGATGATTCTTGATATATATTTAAGATTTGAGTGATGGTTTAAAGTGGAGAAAGTTGATCATCATCAACAAACTTTTTTCCATTCAAAATGCCTCCGAAACGGAATCAGGAAGGTCAAAAGGCCAAGGCTGCCAAACGGGCTCAATCTGCTTCAGATAAGACATTTGGATTAAAAAATAAAAATAAATCATCCAAGGTTCAAGCATTTGTAAAACAAGTTGAGACTCAAACGGCAAATTCATCTTCATTGGATAAGAAAAAGGAGGCCGATGCTATTCGACGAGCAGCAGAGAAAAAGGCTGCAGAGCAAGCTAAATTAGAGGCTTTACAATTATTTAAACCTGTTGGTCAAATTCAAAAAGTTCCATTTGGAGTGGATCCTAAAAGTGTTGTTTGTTCATATTTCAAGCTTGGTACATGTACCAAAGGGAAGAAATGCAAATTCAGTCATGATCTGACGGTTGAACGGAAGGCGGAAAAGAAGAATCTTTATGAAGATGGTCGTGAAGATCAAGAACAAGATACTATGGATAAATGGGATGAAGAAAAGCTTCGTAGTGTTGTGACTTCGAAACATGGAAATCCTCAAACAACCACTGATATTGTATGTAAATACTTCATTGATGCGGTGGAAAACATGAAATATGGATGGATGTGGGTCTGTCCAAATGGAGGAGATGATTGTAAATATCGTCATTCACTTCCACCAGGTTTCAAGCTCAAAACCAAGGAAGAACAACGATTGGAAAAGCTTGCAGCAGCAAATAAGCAGGAAATCACATTAGAGGATTTCCTCGAGACAGAACGGTTAAAACTCCCCAAGGATCTGACTCCCGTGACTTTAGAATCATTCACTAAATGGAAAAAAGATCGAATGGATAAAAAACAAGCTGAATTGGAGGCTGAACAGAAGAAACAAAAAATTAAGAATCTCAGTGGTAAACAACTCATGGATTCAGGCAAATTCATTGCAGAAGAAGAAGATGATGATGAAGATAGTGAAGATCATGGAGTTTGGGATTTGGATCAATTACGACGAAGAGTGGAATCGGATAATGAGGATGAACAACAGCATACAAATGAATACGAAAACGACCTCAATTGAGATTATATATATAATATAAACAAACGAAGAATAACAATATTAAAAAAGAAACTTTTTTTTTAATCTAGATTTTAACTTTAATCTTCTTCTTCTTCGTCTTCCTCTTCTTCATCATCATCTTCTTCATCTTTAGGAATAGATGATCCACCAAGACCACCAAGACCACTTAAAGCACTGAAATCAGGCATTCCACCAGCACCACCAGCACCACCAGCCATTTGACTTGCCAAAGCATTCATATCAAATCCTCCAGGAGGTCCACCAGCACCAGGGCCACCAGCACCTCCAGCCAAAGAAGAAAGGTCGAATCCGGCCCCCAAATCGGGATTGACGGGTTCCTCAGCTTCATTTTGTTCATCTTCATCAACCCATTTATCGAAATCCGTTTTAATATAAGCTAATCTTTTTTTTTCTTTCGTCAATCGTGGCCAATATTCGGCTGTGGCATTTTTCTTGCGTAAAACAAAATATAATCCCATTCCAGTACGATGTTTAGTGGAATTTTCAACATCGATTTCATCAAAGAAATCAATTGTCACTTCATATTTGTTACTATCATCATCGGATTCCCCTTTGAAATGTAATGACGTGGATGTCAATTCAACATTGGGATCCACGATATCTTGAAGATTGACAGTAAGAAATACAATATTCTTTTCAATATCCTTTTCATTGGATCGTTGAGCCCATAAAACTAAAAATAAAAAAACCCATTAATCCTCTTTTCAATCTTGACGATGTTAATATAATTCATTCTTACTTTCAGGAATAATCATTTTTTTAATAGTTAAACTTCTTGAATCTTCAAAGTGGTGAGGAAGTTGTAAAGAAGTTATGCTCCCAAAACTTGTCGGAAGCTTCTATAAGGTTCCTTCCAAGGCGAGGTTTAATCTCCAAATAACGCTTTTGGGTTGTCAATGAATCTTTTGAATCTTTCAGATGATGTATTGATTGAGATTTTGGATTTATGTAACGAATTACGCTGGTCCTGTAGAAAATTGTATGAATTAGGTGAAGATATAGCTCGTAGGAAGGTTGTAGTTCGATTTGGAGATTATGGCCTAACGGTTATGGCCCGTTTGAAACAATCAAAAGCCATTTGTTTGTTTCTTAGTGGAAATGACCGGTTATCTCCTAGTTATTGGGCTTTGCTGAAATTCATCAAATATGATTGGGCCGCTTTCAATGGCTCTCATGTGGTGAATCCTGAGGTTAGTGAAGTCACTACTGTCAGTGGAATTCGAGATGTTTTATTAAGCAATGGAGCTTGGAATGTCATTCCTGGAAACCCTTGGGGTACTAGTTTACACGCTTCAAACGTGTTTTCATTGCATCTCAGATATAAAACAAGATTATTTCCAGGAATGTATTATGGAAAACTCAACATTCGTGTGCCGAATTATGTCAAACTCATTCCAATCCGATTCAGAATCGTTGATAATGACAATGGAACCGTGCAACAATTGACTAGAGACTTTCCGCCTTACTCAGTCATAAGACGACCCCAAGATGAACAAGATTCCCGTGACTACATGGAGTTTAAACCTTTTGAACTCTGCTTCGGCGTCTTTCTGGTGTCTGGTAATCACCCAGGAGACTTACAAGACATTGTGTTTGATATCGAAGATACTGGTGCAGTCATGAACCGCAAAATCACCTTTAATTATCTGTTTTTTGAATTCATCGACGACAATGAACGTCACCCTCAAGCTTGGTTTATCAGTAAAAGAACATTTCCTGTGCTCTCAAATCTATTTAGACAAGCATACCAGGATTATCATCATATTAAAAGTTTATAGAAAACTAACATTATTTATATAATTTATCAGAAACCTCTAGTCATCGCTCATGCTTTTAACAGACATTGATTGGCATTGATAATAATTAAGTGAATTGTTTAACAATTAACTTCTACCGTATCTAATCTATCGCTCAAAATACAACTTAAATATATTCTCACTCTCTATGCTATTCTTGAATAATCTAACTGCTTCTCAACCTTTTAATAATCTAATAAAATTAATCATCAGCCCACGCAATGCATCTCAGTTCAATCTATGCACAGTGTAACCGGACTCGTCATTGTAATCATATCCAAAATAGTATAATTTGAAAGGTACTTGGTGTCGTGAAGGGCCTCAGAATCTTGCTATTGAGGTGCAGTACCCTTAACTTGTGACACATTCCTGCGAAGAGAAGAAAACGGTACTTTTAACCTCTTCATAAACCGAGCACGGTTCGAATCGCATTCGTGGGCAGGAGTCCGTGCACTTTCCCATTTTATTTGCAGCAACCGGTTCATATCGTCGGCTTTTTTTGTGTTTCCGTTAATCGCATCCCATTCCAAGCATATATCGGTAAGCATCGAGGAGCCCCTACAACCCAACTCATCCAAGACGTCTTCTAGATCCGTTCTGATCTCAGCCCGCTCCTTGCCGGCGGCCTTCCTCAAATCGTCAGCAAAACACTCCTTGACAAGAAGCTCTGTTCGTCTCAGAGAAAAGGCTTCGATCTTCTTATTGTATGTTTCTGTCTCCTCACTTAAAGTCTGCAGTGCTCCTGCGAACGCTTCATTCCCTACCAACAGCTTCTCGTACGGATTCTGTTCAAGCATACGCAACTCACTCTGAGTATGCTTCACTGGCTCAATCACTCCAGTCAAGTAATGTTCTCTTATTACTGTGCCCATTATCGGCCTCAGTTTGCGTGGTGCCTCTGTCAAATATGTCCTGAACTCTACGTCAAGCTGAGTCCTCTCTTTGCTGATGGCCCGCTTCAACTCGTCAGCGTAGAATTCCTTTGCAGCAAAAGCGTCTCGTTTCCGAGCAATTGCCTCTCTCTTCCTTTCCTGTTCTTCATTCGTTTTTCTGAACTTCGGTTGCCGATATCCGAGAGCCCCGTCTTTGAATTTACTTTTGGAGCCCTCTTCCTTGGCTCTCGCTTCCTTTACGGCTGCAGTCATGTTCTTCCTTAAATACTCTTCGAGTGCCTCGACAAAGTCATTTTTTGTAAGTGTAATACGAGCGGTTTCATCTGGAGCAGTCGTAATATCCCGAGAGTCGCTGTAGAAAGGTGGGGGATCTACAAAGGTGCGAATTGTCAGTTACAGCTTCATAAGAATAGTGCAATAGCACAGCACAGCGCTTATGGTGGAATAAGGCATTGCAGCCGCGACAAACGCTGTATATGTGTAAAGGCATACCCACAAAGTTTTCATTCTGAGAGCCAAGGTCACTGCAAGAACCGCGAGGGTCTTCATCAGCTGAGGAGATATCAATCATTCAGGCGAAGACTCAGTGAAGAGTAACATCCAGTATATGCGTTTCTTATAGTTAGGCAGTATCATTAAACTTTATGGTGTTCGTGGGGCTGCAGGTGCCATAATTCAAACCACCAAAAGCGGTAAGATTTAAGTTTATGGTAAATTTCTTTTATTTTTTGTGTCATCTCTTTTGAGCATGTGTATATCAAAGAGATCTGCTTGTGTCAGTTAGTGCTAACGAAAGGAAAAGCCAGAGCTGATCCTCCAACGGTCGAAACAGGACCGGGCGGGCAGGATAGAAATGCTTGAGGAAATATGCCCCAGGAGTT